>JAUKPQ010098795.1:3516-16895 GCA_032273045.1 Chloridella minuta | reverse complement strand
GGAAAAAGACAGCAATTGGAGCTGGGTGAGCAAACAAACCAGCTTAACCAAATGAAGATGCAGGAAGCGCAAGCTGCGGTGGTAAAACGCAACGCGCTAAGTGGTCTTGACCCAAGTTCTCCAGATTACGAAAATCAATTGTTTAAATTAGACCCAACAATGGGCATGGCGTATCGTAAAGACGCCTCTACTGTTGCGGCGCAAAAAGCAACGCAAGAAGCACAAAAAACACAAGCTCTTAAAACTAGTTTAGACAACCATCGTTCGTTTTTGGTTGGTGTTAACGACCAACCTTCTTATGATGCTTGGAGAGCTTTGACTACCAAAAACATACCTGAGTTAGCTAGTATGCTTCCCACCGCGTTCTCGCCAGACGCAAAAAATCTATTGCTACAAACCGCCGATGACATTAGCAAAAGATTAAACCCTCCTGCTCCCACTCAATCAAATTTAGCTAAGTTACGAGCTGAAAAGGCTGCATTGCCTTTGGACGACCCAGGCCATGCAGCGTACGATGCAGCAATTGCAAAAGAATCTCAGTTTGCGCCAACTGCGCCTATTGCGGAATCGCCTTTAGCTAAATTACAAAGGGAGATGGCAGCATTGCCCCCAGGTGACCCACGGCGAACAGAATACTTGGCCATGATTAGAAAAGAAACTAATTTTGCGCCTGCGCCTGTGGTTAACGTCTCTAATGTGCAAGAAAAAGCCGAGGCCGCTGACTATGGCAAACTTTTGGTTAAAGACTATGACGCAGTAAAAGCATCCGCAAGTCTGGCCCAAAAATCAATGCCAGCAATTGAAAGCAATCTTGCTATTCTAAACAAAGGATTTGATACTGGTTCATTTACAGAATCTAAAGCAGCGGCAGCTAAAGTGCTGGGCGCGTTAGGCGTTAAAGACGCAGAAAAATACGCTACAGATTCGCAAGCGTTTCTTGCTAACGCCAGCGCTGCGGTGCTGCAACGTCAATTGGAGCAGAAAGGCCCGCAAACAGAAGCAGACGCCCAGCGCATTACGCAAACTGGCGCTCAACTTGGCAACACTAAAGCTGCCAATGAGTTTGTTCTTAAAGTTGCTAAGGCTCAACTTAAACGCGACATTGAACAACGTGATTTTTACGCTAACTGGCGCGATAAAAACCAGACGTTTAACGGCGCTGAAAATGCTTGGAGCACTGGCCCAGGTAGCAAATCGTTGTTTGAACGTCCAGAACTTAAAGCATACGCTGCTGGGCCTAACATAAAAGAAGTGCCTAAAAATAAACCAAGTTTAGATAGCATATTTGGTGGAAAGCGTTAATCATGGCTGACCAATTCCGCGATCAGATCAATACAGCGCGCCGTGCGGGGTATAGCGACGATGAGCTTATTGGTTATTTGAAAGACAAAGACCCCCGCGTTACCGAAGCGCTAACCCAAGGTTATGCGCCTGCTGAGATTCTCCAATACCTTGCGCCCGTTTTATCGATGGGTGAGGAAGCGGTACGAAAAGTCGGCGTAGGAATTCGTGGGGCCAGCGAGGCGCTTGCGCCTGTTGCGGCTGGCGCGGGCGCAGGCTTTATGCTTGGCGGCCCTGTCGGCGCTGGCGTAGGTGCGTTAGCAGGCGGCCTAGCGGCTCCTACTAGCGACTTGCTAGTTCAAGGCTACAACAAATTAGCTGGCGGCAACCTTCGTAGCCCGTCACAAGTTATTTCTAACATGCTCCCTGGCCCCCGCGCAGAAACGCCCGTTGAGCGGGTCGTGCAAAGCAGCGCAGGCGCATTAGGCAGCACTGCTGGCGCTGTTGGTGGAGGCCGTGCAATTGTTGACGCCGCAAGAGCCGCCCCAGGTTTACAGTCGCCCGTTGCCCAAGGTACTTTAGCAATCGGCCAAGAAGCCGCTCGTCGCCCAATAGGCCAGATAGTTGCAGCGCCTATCGCCGCCGCAACCGGACAAACTGTGACCGAAGCAACTGGAAACCCTTTAGCTGGTCTTGCGGCTGGTGTAGCTACAGGGTCAGCGGCAGGTTTGCGGCCTACTAAACGCGGTGCGGTGCCAACGGCAGAAGAATTGCTGGCTCAATCTAAAGCCAACTATGAAATTTTAGATAAATCAGGTTTTCAACTTGACAATGGGTTGTTTAAAGAACACATGGCGTCGTTGCCTGCCAAACTTCGGTCTGAAGTTGGGTATGTCGAATCCGTAAATCCAAAAGTAGCGGGGGCGTTCAAAGAACTTTTGTCGGATGCGCCTAAAGATGTGGCCGAAATTACCGCGCTTAGAAAAATTATTGGCGGCGCGGCAGGCAGTGCGGATAAGTCTGAACGCATGGCCGCTATGAAACTGTTAGATGAGTTTGATACTTATGTATTGAACGCGCCGCCAAGCGCCATTATCAGCGGTGATGCTAAGGCAATGGACGCATGGAAAGCTGCCCGCGCCGACTACGCTAAAGTTAAAAAGTCAGAATTGATTGAAGACATCGTAGCCCGCGCTGAAGTTTCACAATCAGGCAAAGAACCATCAATCGCGCAAGGGTTGTCCGCGCTGGCAAAAAACGATAAGAAAATGCGGTTTTTTACTGCGGAAGAACAAGACGCAATCCGTGAAGCAGCTAAAGGGGGCACGTTGCAAAGTTTGATGCGAACAATAGGTAAATTTTCACCTATGACCCCCGCAGCGGCCATCTTTACCGCAGTCAACCCATACGGAGCGTACACGGCTGCGGCGGGCATGGCGGCGAAAGAACTTGCTACCGCCCGTCGTTTGCAACAGACAAACGCACTCGCCAGCCGAATGCGTCTTGGAAAGCCCCCTGAAGTTATTGAGGGCGTGGGGGCTAACGTACCTGTCTTTACTTCACGCAGTATCGTAAACAATTTAACACCCCAAAACACCGGCAATGAACAGTTTAACTTCTTGAGCGGTCAGTAACTCGTAAAGGTAACCCAATGGCATCTCTATCACCTCCACCAAAGCTGCAATTCTTCGGCTCGGATGGCCTGCCGCTGGTGGGTGGCAAGCTGTACACCTACGCAGCAGGCACCACCACGCCATTGGCGACCTACACGGACTTCACCGAATCCGCGCAGAACACCAATCCGGTGATCTTGGACTCCACCGGCCAAGCCAGCGTCTGGATTCCAGAAACCACCACTTACAAGTACATCCTCAAGACCTCGGCTGATGTGTCCTTGTACACGGTGGACAATGTAAGCGTCCCGCTGACAACCAATTCCTTTGCCGCGCCGCCGCCCATTGGTAGCGCCACGCCTAACGCTGGTACGTTCACCACCTTGACGGCCACCGGCCAAGTGACCTTTGCCAATACGGGCGCTGCGGTGATCAACGTGGGCACCACGGGTGAGCGCCCTGCCACGCCGCAGTCGGGCATGATCCGCTACAACAGCACCACCGGCAAGTACGAAGGCTACAGCACCGATTGGGGCCAGCTAGGCGGCGGTGCTACCGGCGGTGGGGCTGACCAGGTGTTCATTCAAAACGGCCAGACTGTAACAACCGACTACACTATTAGCACTAACTACAATGCTGGTACGTTTGGGCCTGTAACGATCAACGGCGGTATCACTGTCACCATCCCAGATGGTTCAGTGTGGACTGTCATCTAAAGGATAAACCATGAGCGCAATATCACTCCAAGGCAACGCTGGCGGCACGGGTACGCTGACCGTTGCCGCACCCAGCACGAACACCAACAGGACGCTGACGCTGCCTGATAACACCGGCACGTTGATCTCTACTGGCTCTACCTTTGCGGGTACGGGGCCAACATTTAGCGCCACCATGTCTGCAACTCAGTCCGTAACTGCAAGTACATACACGCAAATTGTATTTAACACGGAAGAATTTGACACAGCATCTTGCTACAACAACACAGGCGCTACTGTAAGCGGCATACCAGCGTACTCTTTCCTTCCAAATGTTGCAGGCTACTATCAAGTAAGTTCGGCTCTATACCCCAATAGCGCGGTTACCGCGATTAATTGTTCTATATATAAAAATAACGTAGCATATAAAGTTACTTCAGTCGGCGCGGCAGGATCGTCAGCCAGCACTAATATATTGGTTTATTTAAATGGGTCTACTGACTATATTTCCGTGTTTGGGTATTTGACTGGAGTTACACCTTCGTTCTTAAATACAAGTTCAGGCGGCGCAATAGCGTATTTTTCAGCAGCAATGGTGAGGGCAGCATAATGACACTTTCGATCAGCGGCACAACGGGCATAACCCTAGCCACGCAGTTTGACTCTGCTAGCACCTTTGCCTTTAAGAACAGATTTATCAACGGGTCAATGCAAGTATCCCAGCGCGGTACGTCTGGTACGTCTGGCGCTGCTGTTCCCACCACAGCCCCCACCTATCCATCTGTAGACCGCTGGTACGCTTATGCTACCGGCGCTACCGTGACTGTGGCTCAAGTGGCTGGCACTGGCGCTATTAAGAACAACCTACAGGTATCAGGCGCTGCGTCTGTCACGGCGGTAGGTGTGGGCCAACGGATTGAGCAACTTAACTGCTACGACTTGGCAGGCTCTACCTGTACGTTGTCGGTCAATATGTCTAACTCGCTGCTCACCACGGTGACCTGGACAGCCTCTTACGCCACCACTGCGAATACTTGGTCGGCTAAGACCACTATCTCTAGCGGTACGTTCACGGTGTCTAGCACACTGACCAACTACAGCGCCCAGATTGTCGTACCGGCTGCGGCTACCACAGGCATTGAAATCCTGTTTACGGTAGGCGCACAGACCTCTGGAACGTGGGTGATTGGTAATGCTCAGTTTGAACAATCATCTACTGTTGCCACCAGCTTTGACTACCGGCCTTATGGGACGGAGTTGGCGCTGTGTCAGCGGTATTACTACAGGCAACAAGCGGTTGGTACGGGTGATTTTTTTGGGGCGGGGCTTTGTACTGCAACAACTACTGTAGTAGCTATTTCAAGTTTTCCGACTACGATGAGAACTTCTCCAACAGCGTTAGAACAAAGTGGTACAGCGGCTAATTACGCAACCTATACCGGCGCGGGAACTACAACTGCTTGTTCAGCCGTACCTCAGTTTGTAGTAGCTTCTGTATGGTCAGGAACTTCAATATTTACTGTGGCATCAGGATTGACAGTAGGGCAAGCTGGTATTCTTAGGTCAAATAACGCAGCCGCATATCTTGGATGGAGTGCCGAATTATGATTTACCAAAAACTACCGTTGGTTGAAGGCCAGCAACAAATCTACGCCCGTATTGATGACGATGGCAAATGCTATCTAACTTGTACAGAAGACCACCCAGAGTTCAAAGAATGGGTTGAGGCTGGCAACACACCTGAGGAGGCATCAGAATGACCATCGTACTGAACGGCACAACGGGAATCACAAACACCGGAGCTTTGTCTGTTACCGGCATCACAACGCTAGGCGCGCTGGGCAGCAGCGTAATCACTTCGGGTACGGCGATTGCAACTACATCTGGAACAACCGCTGACTTTACGGGCATTCCTAGTTGGGTAAAGCGAATTACTGTATTGATAAACGGGGTTAGTTTTGCAACAACTTCAAATGTGCTTATTCAATTAGGAACATCAAGCGGTATTGAAACAACGGGATACTCAAGCACAGCTTCAAGCGGAACATCCATTGGAAATAATACAACAGGATTTTTAAATGATACTGTTTCTTCAACAGCAACTACTCAAAGCGGGTTAATGATTATTGCTACATTAGGAAGTAATATTTGGGTTGCTAGTGGAAATAGTGGGTTAGGAAATGCTACGGCAGTCAATGTAAATGCTGGAGTCAAAACACTTTCTGGAACACTAGACCGAATTAGAGTAACTGGCAATGGTGCAACATTTGACGCTGGCAGCGTTAACATCCTTTACGAGTAAGCCATGAACGCACCCGAAATTGATCCCGTCAAGTATGGCGTGCTGTGGCAGAAGGTGCAGGACTACGAGCGCCGGTTTGACGAGATGAGCGCCAAGATTGACAAGCTGGAAACCAACATCGAGCGCCTAGTTGACCTTGCAAATCAGGGCAAGGGATCGTTCTACGCTGGCCTAGTCATGGTCTCCGCTGTAGGTAGCGTGTTGGGCTATATAAGTCACTGGTTAGGTAAAAGTTGAAATGGGTAATTGCTGTTGTATTGATTACCGTACCAGCAAAGTTTGTTTGCGTGAGATGGTATTGGACGGGCGACGTATTTGAACGTAAGGTTTATTGTTTGGAGTGGAGGAAGGTTTGATAGATCCCATCACAGCCTTTGCCGCCGCCCAAGCCGCCATCAAAGGTGTTAAAGCCGCCATAGCCTTGGGTAAAGACATCCAGGCCGTCTCTGGCGACTTGATGAAGTTCTTTGAGGCCAAGGATGTAGTCCAAAAGGCAGCGTCCAAGCCCAAGTCCACTTTCGCTCAATCAGACACCGCTGCGGCCTTTGAGATTGTTATGCAGGCCAAACAGCTTGCAGATGCTGAACGTGAACTGAACAATTACTTTGTCATGTCGGGTAATGCCGACCTCTGGCAACAACTGCTGGTGGAGCGCAACAACATCATCCAGCAGCGCAAGACGCAAGAGATATTGGACGAGAAGAACGCCAAAGCAAAAGCAGAGGAGATGGAAGACTTCCTCACCTGGCTGATGGCCGGTGCGCTGGTTATCTTGCTACTAGCAATGTGTTTTTGGTGGCTAACACTTTTGATGGGGAAATAAATGCTTGATTTACTTGGTGGCGGTATCTTTGGCTCCTTGCTTGGGGGCGTGTTTCGTTTGGCGCCCGAAGTCCTCAAATGGATGGACAAGAAAAACGAGCGTGCCCATGAGTTAAAGATGTTTGAGCAGCAGTGTCAGCTAGAAACCCTGCGCGGCAATCAAAAGATGGCCGAGATTGGGGCGCAGCGCGAGGCCACTGTCGATACTGGCGTCATGGACGCCTTCAACAGCGCCATTGAGCAGCAGACCGAGATGGTCAAGGCAGCAGGCGGCTGGGCTGCTAGTCTGTCCGCTTCGGTACGTCCGGTGGCAACGTACTGGATTCTGTTGTTGTGGAGCTTTGCACACATCTGGTTTGCTTTGACTGCTTGGCTGGCTGGCGCGCCACCAGAGGCGGTGTTCAAGCTCATCATGTCCGCCGACTTTGCTGCGCTGGTATCGGGTACGCTAAATTACTGGTTTCTTGACAGGACTTTGGCAAAGCGTGGGCTATGAATCTGGACATTGCAGCGGCGCTGTGCAAGCGGTTTGAGGGCTTTAAAGCCAAGCCTTACCTTTGCCCAGCCGGTGTCCCAACGATTGGATATGGCAGCACTTATTACGCCAACGGGCGTAAGGTGACGTTGACAGATGAAACGATCTCTGAAACGATTGCTGAAACATTGTTGCTGCATGAACTGCAACACACCTACCTACCTGGCGTCCTGCGGCACTGCCCAATTTTATTGACTTATGAGCGCAAGTGCAACGCCATTGTAGATTTTGCCTACAATTTGGGCATAGGCCGTTTGCAGACCAGTACGCTTAAGCGCAAGATCAATGACCAAGATTGGGACGCCGCCCAAGAACAGTTGATGCTGTGGACTAAGGGCGGCGGGAAGGTGCTGCCAGGGCTTGTTAAGCGCCGGTCTGCCGAAGCTGCCTTATTAGCTGCATAGCGTCCTTTAGGTCGCCCCGCAGTTGTTCAATCGCCTCCTGCTGGGCTTGCATACGTTGATACGAATCCAAAGCGAATTTCGCTAATGTTTCTTGGTTCCATGCGGCGAAGTTGGGTAGGTCTAGCATTTGATGGTTTTGGTTGGTTAGGTGGTACGGGCACCGCTATGTACACGGCGCGCCAGATAGTGGCCTTGTAGCCCTTGGTCTTGGCAGTCTTCTCCCAACGGTCTATATACACGTCGGGCATACTAGGCATTGCTTGGCGCACGGTGTCACCGCGCAGCCCCGTCACGGCGCAGATGTCCATTGCGGTAAGCCCGTCGGGCGTCTTTCTAAGCGCCTCTCGAATGTCGGTATGGGTTGACTTACGCATTGCGTTCTTTCACTGCGGCCAGTGCCATGCGTATTGCCCACTGCTTGGTTAGCGCCATTTCTTCAATAACTTTTATTTGATCTTCCGTCAGGTCTACCCACGGGCGCTGTGGTGGGGCGGTGTAGAGGGGCATATGTGTTACCTTTGCTCCATGAATGTAATTGCCTTTTGTAAACTCTAACAATTTCCCTGCACCCTCAAATAAAACAAGGTACGCAACAATTTCCCCTTGCGGCGGGTGTGGATAAAGCGGTATCCAACCTAAGTCCCTTGGATGGTCATCTGTCATTGTTACTTCGTACCCAACTTCGGGGCATATCTTCTCGCCCCACTCAGGCTCAAGCCAAGCTATTGGTTTACTTGCGTTTTCTGTTTTGCCACTCCAGCGCCCTGTAGTGTCACCATTCCTTACGCTTATGCTTTTACAGCCTTCATCAAACCCTTTTAGGTATGCTTGTGCTACGTTGTCACGCCAGCCTTGAGGTTTGGTATAGAGAGGGTAAACCCCCTCATCTAACTCTGTGACCGCATCTTCATAAGTAACACGCAGCCTGCCTATGCTTGGGTCACGCTCTAACATTGCCACAGGCTCCTGCGCTGGCTGTGCCAAGGCTTCTTTGATGGCGGTAATGGCTGCGTCTTCTAGCCATGGCTGATATTTTGTACCGCCTTCACCATCACGAACACGTTTACCGTTTTCCAACGCCTCAAGCGCCAGTTTCAATGCTTCGTTGTCCCATTGCTCTAGCTTGTCTTGCGCCGCAGCGCGTTTGCTTTGATAGCCTGTCATGTATTTCCCCTTTCGCGGATGGCGGCAACAATGTGTTGTAGGGGCGGGTCATCAACATCTTTGGCAACGCATCGAGCCTCAATTTCTTCAACCAACTTAGCACACGCCTCACGCTCATCAGCACGGGCTGCTGCTGCTACCAATGCGGCAAAGGCTTCTAAGTGATGAATAAACCTAGCGCGGTCTTTACCCATGCCGTAATACACCAAGCCCGATTCGTTTGAAAGTTCAATAATGTTCATGTAATCTCCTCTATCTGTTCATGCTTTAGCGCCCGTGCAAAAAAGTGTGCGCGTTCATAAGCATCGTCTCCGTGGAATGATTGCTCCCATTGCCAACCACTGTACCAATGCCGCTTACTCTCTACAGTCCAATAAGCGTGGGGGTTAAATTTTAGTCGTACTCTCATAGCTTCCCCCATACCACATAAGCCAGCAGCGTGATACACACCACCACAATGATCACAGCAATTAAATCTTTAAATGTATCTAACGTGTCATCGTATGGATTGGTGTCAGGCTTGCCGTTAACATAAGCATTGTTAACTTTACGAATAGCGCAATCTTTGCCTTGGGTGCAAGTTCCATTAGCGTCACAACATTGGGTCATTTGTATTCCCCTAAACGGGTTTTTAAACGTTCTATACGGTTTAAATTAAGGTCAAGCACCGCCTGGGCATACTCTACTGCCCCTTCAGCCTCAAGCCTATCTAGGTGGGCTTGAGCAAGTTCGCGCTGAATAACCTCGGTTGGCGTTAGGTCGCGCCAATATTCTTTTAAAAATTTAAGAAATCGCATACCATTCCCTTTCCGCACGTTTAGCCATAGATTTGACGGTTTTGCCGGTTAAACCTACCAAACCGTCACGTTCCATTTCGGGCAACCTTCTGGCTACTTGGTTGCCATCCATCACGGCAAAAAAAGCAATCCCGTCTTTACCTAGTGGGCCTTGTTCCATCAAAGTTTTAAGAATTATTTCGGCATGACGTTTGGCAAGGTCTTTGGCAGACCCAGCCGCTTGCCAACTAGTTATTGGGTCGGTATTACGGGCGCGATAGTGTTCCATGTTGCCTCCTTAAAAAGGTACGTCATCATTTTTAAGGAAATTGTCATCTTTTGGTTTTGGATCATTGATGTAAGCCCAACCATTCCACCCGTTTTCCATTAACGGGGTTACGTCTAGCTTTAGCATATCCCCATTTTTAGTGTCAATAATGCTACCAATTTTGGTGTATCGGTTTTTTTGTTCGCCTTTGGCATTTTTGTAAGTGCCGTTAATAACGGTAATTTCTTTAAGAATTTTGGACATGATTAACCTTTCAAAGTTTCTGCGTGTTTTTTAATGCTGCTTCGAGTTTTGCTATCAAGCATTGCCCACAAAGCCGTTTTTTCTTCAATATCGGTGATGCCTTGATATTCTTCAAACGCACCAATTAAGTCATTTACGCCCATGCGTTCACCAATAGCCGCCGCAACATCGGCAAGCATAGACAATCGGTTTGTTGGTACAAGGTCTGTTTTAGTTGCCGATACTTTGACCCTGCTTGCCGCATTGCCATCATCATCTTCTGGCGCTATGCCACAAGCCGCCATCAAAGAATAGCGCCTGGCATACGTTAACGCCGAACCGTAGCCCTGCGGGTCTTGTTTGGCGGCTGGAACGTGCAACTTGCCACACTCAAGCATTTCGCCCGATTCGTGGACAAACACCGTTTCTACGGTTACGCCTGTGCTGTCTTCCGATGTGCGTTGTATAAGGGCTATTCCTGCGGCATTTAAGGCATCTACAACGGCCTCCACGCATCCGGCAAGGTCAACGTACTTGCTACGAAAATGAGGGTTTGTAGACGTTTTTAAGGCCGGTGCAAAACCGCGCTGGGCTTTGACTAACGCTGATGCAATGTTTTTCATAGGTCACCTCCAAAATCTATTCCACATTTTTCACAAGTAAAGTACCAAATTACCGCTATATCGTCATAAGTGTGGCGCGTAAGGTCGCCACAATCTTCCCCACATTCGGGGCATTCGTGATCTTCACGTTCTTTTAAGTTGTTCTTTAAGCCAGTTGATTCGTTCATTTTGTAACTCCAGTTGTTGACATAAAAACCAAACGTATAGTTCAAGGAAGCCGGCGGGGTCTTCTTTGGCTCTACATTCCAAGATAATTTCTTGCGGGTTGTTGCTAGTGACCATTAAAGTGCCCACCCGTACACAAGCACCCAAGCCAAAGAAATGCCGATAAACACGGCAAGCGTGATGTCCGCTAATTTATTCATCATGTTCCCCAAAGTTTTGAATTGCCGTCCAAAGGTTGTCGGACACATCATCCAAGTTGTCGGACAGGCCGGTGTGGATGTCGGGAAAGTTCTTGGTAAGCGACCAGTTCATGTCGTTTAGCAACTTTGCCATTTCTAAGGGTGGGATAAACCCGCGCAATAGTGCTTCGCGGAATTCGGTTAGTAGAACGTGTATGTCGCGCATTACTTACTCCTAAAAAGACCCCAAGAAATTCGGGGCATGGGTGAACTATATCACAAATGTGAAGCCTTACAAGTCTTTTTTAAACTTTTTTATAGGTATTTTCCCTAATAGACCCGTTCACAATTGTGATATACTTAGCGGATGGACATCTTAGAAATAGCAATTAAAGCATCGGGCGGCACGGGTCGCCTGGCCTACATCTTGGACATTCGGCAGAACGTTGTAAGCAACTGGCGGCAGCGTGGAGTGCCCAAGGCATGGGAGCAAGTGCTGCGGTTTAAGTTCAAGAAACAGATTGCCGAAGCGGGAAAAGTGGTATAGAATTTTGACATCCCTTGGCGGGGAATAGCAATAAGACTTAGATGGAACTCTGCTGGTATTGCCCAGTCCGCCAACAGCCTAAAAAGCTGAGAGTTCCGCCTAAGTCTTTTTTTTTGGGGTTTTTATGTTAATTTTTCCAAGAGAACTTGAGACTCACGTTTATGGACAAGAAGGTGTAATTTATTTGGAACAATTTGATGGGGACGGAAACAGGACTACAGTAATCAGATTAAGCATCCATCAATTTCAAGAAATTTTCAATAGAGAAAAATCAGTTATTGCCGAAGCTAGAAAAGAGCAAGAGGATGCACAATGAAGCGCCCGTCTTTTCAGTTTTACCCAGCTGACTGGTTGCGGGACACGGCGCTGCGTTCATGCTCAACGGGCGCTAGGGGATTGTGGATAGACATGATCTGTTTTATGCACGAAGGTAATCCATATGGCCACCTGAAGGTTGGCAACAAGGTTATCCTTTCAACCAACCTTGCATCTATGGTCGGTGCAACCTTGAAGGATGTTATTGATTGGCTAGAGGAACTGCACCAGGCAGGCGTTTACGAACTAGGTGAAGGCGGTCAAATCTACTCCAAGCGCATGGTCAGAGACGAAATCCTGCGAAATAAGAGGGCAGAAGGTGGAAAGCTAGGTGGAAACCCTGCACTGAAGGTTAACCATGGGGATAACCATGAGGTTGAGATTGAGGATAAACAAAAACCAACCCCTTCATCTTCATCTTCATCTTCATCTACTACTTCATCTACAAAGAAGAATACAGTCGCCCCGCCTAACGGCGTGACGGATTCTGTTTGGCAGGATTGGTTAAAACTTAGAAAAGAAAAACGCGCAGCAGTCACTCAGACCGCCATTGATGGCATAGAGCGCGAAGCACGCAAAGCAGGGGTAAGCCTACAGACAGCCTTGGAAACGTGCTGTGCAAGGGGCTGGACAGGTTTCAAGGCCGATTGGCTTGCAGAAAAAATGACTGCAACCCAAAAAGCACAGAACAATATGCACTTGCTAACTAGGGGACTAAGCGCACCGAAACCATTTTGGGAAAAACCTGTGGAGGTGGAAAATGACCGACTTTTGCGATAAAGACGCTGGTTTTGATTACATTTTTTCGCGCATGAATGCCATTTACGGCGCAACGTTTGTCAGACATTGGGACGGAATTGACCCAAACATTATTCGCCAAGAGTGGAAAAATCAGCTTGGAATTTATCTAACTTACCGGCCAATAATGGACTACGCAATCAATTGCTGCCATCCTGATAGGCCACCTAGTGCGCTGAAATTCAAGGAACTTTGCACAACTGGGCCATCCATCCCAAGGCGTGACACGATTGAATACAAGCCGAAGTTAGTTCCTATGCCGGAAGAAATTAGGCAGCAAATGGCAGAATTAAAAAAACAATGGAGAATGTAAATGAGACATGCAGCTAGGGTTGACGCTAACCAAGACCAAGTAGTAACCGCTTTACGGGCGGCTGGCGCTTACGTTTGGATCATTGGCCTACCGGTAGACCTTTTGGTAGGATACAAAGGGCGCACCATATTAATGGAAGTAAAAGATGGCCCTAAAAAGCCTTTAACGGCCCTACAGCACGCTTTTTTTGCAAATTGGGCCGGTGGTACATTGGCTAGGGTTGATGGGCCAGAAGCGGCTTTATCGGCCTTAAAGGTAGTAGATGCGAAGCCTTGAACAAAACCGCATGATGTGGGCAAACCTTGAGGACATTGCCCAACAAGTGGTTTGGTATGG
>JAUKPQ010098684.1:0-16921 GCA_032273045.1 Chloridella minuta | reverse complement strand
GACCCGTATGCTAAGGATCAACTACATGTATTCCCCAGTGACAGACAGAAGTTTGGTGACACATTTTTAGTTGATGTGAATAAGTTAAGAACATTGATTGATAATATGGTTGTATTAGAAGATTATAATAAGATAAACTTCAATCAGCATTTGCGTACTAAACGGTTGAATCCACCAACAATCATAACCAATGATGATACTCATTGCACAAGTGTCGAGACTGAGTTTAACTTCCCTTATGCAATATTCACCACATATGACAATCAGAGTATCAAAGCAGTAGATGCAGAGCCAATGAACTTATGGTCACCCGATACAAAAAATATCATTGTAACAAGTACAGGTGGGACACGTATCATTGTACCCAAAGAAGCAAAAGAGTATGTTAAGAAAGAGTTATATGATTATCCCTATATCTCTAAGATTAATAAACAGTTTGCATCCAAGCCACTGGATATAGTCTTTTTAAGTAACGGAGAAACTGGTGCTGATAAGAACTATGAACATTTACTGAGTGTGACTAAAGGATTGCCTAATCGTGTTGTTAGAGTTGATGGCATTAATGGTCGTGTTGCTAGCTATCATGCAGCCGCAAATATAAGTGAAACACCCTGGATGTTTACTGTGTTTGCTAAGTTACGTGTTAATGATACGTTTGATTGGTCATGGCAACCTGATAGATTGCAAGTAGCTAAACATTATATCTTTAATGCAACTAACCCTGTCAATGGATTGGTATATGGTCACCAAGCTATGATTGCTTATAACAAAAAGATTACCTTAAATAATATTGGTAGAGGTTTAGACTTCACACTAGATGATGAGCATGAGGTCGTTGATATGAATAGTGGTGTAGCACTGTACAATACAGATGCATTTAGTACTTGGCGTACAAGTTTCCGTGAAGCTATTAAGTTACGTGCCGATAATAGTCAGGCAAGTAAAGATAGACTAGATGCATGGTTAAATATCGGTGAAGGTGACTATGCCCAATATAGTTGTGAAGGTGCTCAACATGCTGTAGAATACTATGAACAAGTCAATGGCGATTTAGATAAACTACGTCTAAGTTATGATTGGCCTTGGTTAAAAGAGTATTTTAATACTAAATACAATTGAAGTTATTGCTGTATGAAGCGATGTAAAATAAGTTCAAGACGCGGGGGCAGTGCCCGCCAGGTCCACCAAAAGCATACTTACCATGACTGGTTGGTAAAAGAGATTTGACCCTCCAAGTATGCTTCTGATGGGCCTGACACAGGATCGATTGGGCAAAGAGTAACAGAGTGGACAGCTCGGCAATGTAGAAGCCGTTAGGGTTGGGGGAACTCGGCCGTAGAAGCAAAAAAAGTAAACGCAAACGACTCACAGTTCGCATTAGCAGCCTAAACGCCGCTTAGGGTAAGACATACCTCGTAACAGAAACTCAAAATTGGCTCTTCGGAGCCTTTTTTACGGCTAAACGTGTGATCCGGATCACACCTACGTAAAATATTAGTATTGACAGGAGTAGTAGAAACGCTATATACTTATTGAGTTATTTTTATATAAAAAGGAAATTTATGACAACAACTATTACAATCAAAGACAAACCGGTAAACACTACCTATCAAAACATTACAGGCCTAACAGGTGGCGGTGGTGCAGATGCCGCATTTGATGTTACAAAAACAAACGGAGTTTATTCCGTTGTATTAGACTCATTAGCCGCTAGCGCAGGTCACGGCTACTTAGCTGGTGACACAATCACTCTTGCTGGTACAGCATTGGGTGGCACAGTTGCTAACAACTTAATCGTTACAGTTGCTACAGTTGGTACACTAGGTAAAATTGCTACATTTGGTGTAGTAGGTACAGGTCGCATTGGCGATGGTACAGTTGACGTTCAAGTTGACGTTACTGGTACAAGTGCTATTGACACTTATGTTGCAGGCGGTGCAAGCACAGAGTTTACTACTACTAAAACTACAAGTGCAATCACATTGGCTAGTGGATTAGTTAGTAACTTAGAAATCAAGCTTGCTGACCACGAACGTGTAGTCTTTACTGACAAAGCTATTGCATATGATGCCGCAGGTCGTGCAGGTGATGTATATGCATTACTAGCAGCCGCATTAGGTGTAGCTGATGTTACTAAAGCCTATGAAGGTATTGGTATCTATCTAGCTGATGCAGGTTGGACTAACAAAGAATTAGCAACAGCATTACTAGCTACTGATACATACAAAGCTGATGCCGGTGGTGTTAGTGACGAGACATTCATTAAGCATGTTTACAAAAATGTAATGGGCACAACTGCTACATTAGCTGACGTTACTGCATTGACAAACTGGATGACTACTAACAAGTATAGTCAAGCTGATGTATTAGTTATTGCTAGTGAATTAGCTAGTTTTGAAACAGCTATTGGTTTAGTTGGACTAGCAACAACTGGTATCGAATACACTCCATTCGTAGCTTAATCAATATTTGTTGATTTAAATCAAAAGGCTCTACGGAGCCTTTTTTGTTTTGTGTTATATCAGACGATAAATATTTTAATGATAAAATCTTTACCTTGGCATACTATAGAGTTTATCTGGAGAAATCATCTTTGGCCCGAGCGAGTATCAACGATTGAACCAAACAGTGCAATGTCATACAAATCGGGTTATGATATGTACAACATGAATACTACCCCGTCATTTTTTGGATATTATGTTAATGATGAGTTAGTGGGAGTGAATAGTGGACATAGTTGTTCAGATAAAATGTATCGTTCTCGTGGATTATGGGTCGACCCTGAACATCGAGGTAAAGGTATAGGTAGGCAGCTTTTGATTGAAACGATTAATCAAGCTAAATGTGAAGATGCTAGAATGATATGGAGTTTTCCTAAACGCACTAGTTGGAAAACATATAACTCGGTGGGATTTGAGTTATCAAGCGATTGGCAAAGTTCAGAAACTAGCAATGAAAATGCTTATTGCATATTGGAATTAAAATGATTACGTTACCAAAAGACCGTACAATATTAGATTTTGTACAAGTTTATAAACAGGCAATGTCTACTAAACAATGTCAATCTGTACTTAATAAAGTAGATACTATGGAATGGAACACCCACATGTGGACTAGTTATAATAGAATAGCCAATAGTGCAAGTCCAGAAACAGAGTTTACTAGGGCCGAAGTCTCAAATGGCACAACTAGATTATTATTATCAGGATGTGTAAACCAGTGTGTAGAACAATATACACATTATATTGAGAATATTTTTTCTATCACAATTGGATTTAATGGAATGACTATTCCATCAATAAATCGATATTGTACAGGTCAAAAGATGTTACCTCATGTAGACCACATCACTAGTATTTTTGATGGACAGTTAAAGGGTATTCCCACATTATCCGTAGTAGGATTATTAAATAACGATTTTACAGATGGGCAGTTTATGTTTTGGGAAGACCATGTCATGGAACTGGAAGTAGGTGATATTATGATATTTCCTAGTAATTTTATGTATAAACATCATGTTGAGCCGGTTACACAGGGAACACGCTATTCTTTTGTCTCATGGACTTATTAAAGATGATAAATACTAAATATCATTAACTGGAACGACCCTATGAAATACCTATTAGATTTTAAAAACGACACCTCTGACGCAGATATTCAGCAATATTGCACAGACCATAATATAACTGTTATTAAACAGTTTAACAAATTAGGTTTGGTATATGAAGTATCAGCCGATGTTGAGCCACCGATAACAGCTATCATTGAATATGTTATTAATGATGAACATGCCCCTATCTCATTGTTAGGTCGTGACACTGTTAGTTTTGATTCAGCAACAGATAGTAACTGGTGGAAAATGGCTACACTAGATTTACATGATTATGATAAGCCGATTACTACACACCGATTAAACACAAAAAACATGAATGTTTATATAGTTGATAGCGGTATTACTGCATCACATCCTGAGTTTGTTGGTGTTCCGGTTGAAAACATATACAGTTATGACGGTACATTTGATGACATTAATGGTCATGGAACTGCTATTGCTAGTATTATTTCGGGAAATACTTGTTCAGTAAGTAATGCTGATTTAAAAGTTGTAAAAATATTTGGTGCTTCTCCAACATTACAAAGTCATTTGTTAGCCGCATTTGATGCAATCATTGCTCATGCCGCAACTACGCCATTCCCGTCAATTGTTAACTTAAGTTGGATTATTGACAAAAATCAATTTATTGAATCTAAAATTCAAAAACTTATTGACAACAACATTGCGGTAGTATGTTCTGCTGGTAACTCAGGAACTCCTATTCCAGATGTAACTCCGGCTTCAATGTTTGATGTTATTACCGTTGGTGCATATGGACAAGATTTTGAACCATGTGATTTCTCTAACTATACTGGTAGTGGTATTACTAATACAAGTAGCGCAGTTAATCACGGTGCTATTGATATGTGGTCTCCTGGTATTGATATATTAGCAGCCAATATTGATGGTTCATATCACATTGTGTCAGGTACTAGTATGGCAACAGCAATACATAGTGCAACATTAGCATTTGTATTTGGTATAGAGTTTAGTGGTGATAATCCAGAGTTTGTTTTATCATCTGATAGAATGCAACAATTAATCGCTATGCCACAAAATCAAAAGGCAATGGGGTCGTATAGAAAAAATGTGTTAACACTTAATGGTGTATATAGTGAGTCTGTTAATAGAATGTCAACCATGTTGTCTAAACCAGAAATAACAAATAGATATGCATTTGATTTAACTGCAACTAAGATTGTTAATGAACCTATTTGTGAGTTCTTGTTCTTACAGATGTTTGTAACTAGTTCAAGCTTAGATAAAGCATTACCTACCGGATTACAAATTATTAATGGTCATTTAACTGGTACAGTTGATCCAGCATACTTAGAAGGTGCATCATATAAGACTTTTAAGGCGGCTTGTGATATACAAACTGTGGCGGGTGAAACTTCATCATTAGAAATTAATCTATTGTTAAAGAGTAGTGAAGAGGTAGATTTAGCCCCAGTTGATGATCCTGAGATAATTGTATTTTTACAATCAGGTCCAGGGTGTCCAAACACTTTTAGCTGTCCTGGTAATGATTGTACAGGTCCAGTATACAAGTTGTCACAATGTAACGACCCTTCTATTATTGGACAATGTAACTGTTTCTAAATAAAAAATGAGCTTTGTTGATACACTTAAAGAAAAACTCTCTGATGCAATACATATATTGGATATTGCTGATGATACAGTAATAGAACATAGAATAGCCACATGTGCATCATGTGAATATTTTACACAATTAAGAAGATGTAAACAGTGCGGTTGTTTTATGGATGCCAAAACTAAGTTTGTAATAGCGAAATGTCCTATCGACAAATGGTAAATGCATTGGATAAAAAAACTACCTTCGGAAGGTAAACAACGATTCGTATCATACGAAAACTTATTATTTACCGATCGTAAACCTATACATGTAGCAATCGATGCAGTAAAACATATAGCCGAACATTATCCAGCACCTTATACCTTATTTGCCTCAGGTGGTGTAGATAGCCAAGCATGTATCTATTCTTGGCTACAATCAGGTATTGATTTTGAAGTTGTATTTGTTAAGTATGAAAATGACTTCAATACACATGATTTTGTTGAGTTAGAATTAATGCAACAACAGTATGGCTTTAAAATAAAAATATTAGAGTTCAATGTCATAGATTTTTTAACTACTAAACTAAAAGATTACGTTACAAAATATAAAACGATATCACCTATGTTATGTACACATTTTGCTATAAGTGAACTGATAACAGAAGGCACCGTAGTTTTTAGTGGTAATTACTGTCCGTCATATCCTACATTTGTAGATTATCCTACTGAATCTTGGATGAATTATTTAGAGGTTACTAAACGTAAAATGATTCCTTGCTTCTTTTTATCAGACCCTGAGTTAGCAACAGCCTTTTATAAAATACATGACAATGAATATTCAAATATTGAAGAACGTTTTACAGACCAATCTTGCAATATAAATGGACAAGCTCACTGGGAATACAAAGTAAAATGTGCAATATACAAGGAAGCAGGATTCCCTATTATTGCCCAGTCATATAAAGCTACAGGATTTGAGAAGATAAAAGATTATTGTGATGTGCATTTTCCTATAAATTCAAAAGAACGATTATTATATAGTACTATGCCTGGCAGTAAAAGGGCATTTGAAATAAAGTTTAGATATCCTTGGATAAAAATAGTACCAGAATATTTAACTCCTATTAAAATAATTAACCATCGACTTATACCTAGATAAATATTTTATGAATAAAATCCCCGCATTCACCATTCCGTTTTATGAATTTATGTGTGATGAAAATTTGATAACTGAAATATTAGATATAGCAAAATCATCAGAATACACTCCGAATGCATCTAACAAAACTAGTCAACATCGATTAAGATATAAACCATTGATACAATGGATTAACCAATGTTTAGATGAAGTAAAAAATGATTTGCACGATGAGTCATCAAAATTTGAATTAAAAGTAACCGACTGCTGGCTTAATAAATCTAGCTACACTGAAAAGCATCATACCCATTCACACGCTAACTCTTTATACAGTGGTGTGCTTTATTTGACTACACATGATAAAAAATCTACTACTAAATTCCTTTTCCCTAATCCATTTCATAATTTAGAGTTTACTAACTTATTTACAATGGGAGCACCTGTACTTACTAGTAAAAAAACATTAGTATCGGAGATAACCCCAGTTGCAGGCAAAATGATTATTTTCCCTTCCCACATTCAGCATGAAACAACTACGCATATTACCAGAGACAGTAGATATACAGTAGCATTTAATTCCTTCGTTTCGGGAGTAATAGGGGTAGATGACAATCTTACTAGATTGCATATTACCACACATTATGATGAATAATATCCATAAAGCGTATGTTATTACGCAAACAACTATTTTATATGGGTAATAAAAATCACTATAAATATTAGTCTAGCCTGAGAAATCAGGTTTATTTTTAAAGGAAAATCTTATGAAGAAAATCGCAATAGCGACATTATTGGCAGCAACAACAATGGTTGCTACAGCACAAGTTAGTTTAAATGGTAAAATCAGCGAGTTCGTTGACAATACTAAAACTGGTGCTACTAGCAAAACAACTCTAGCTACTGATCCAACAAGCAACATCACTATTTCAGTAAATGAAAACATTGGTGGTATGAAGGCTCGTATAGTACTAGATACAAGTTTAAAAGCCAATGATCCTATCACTGGTGCAGATACTAAACTTGGTGATCGTCAATCTACAATTGGTTTATCAAACAAGATGGGTAGCATCGATTTAGGTCGCAATCTACATAGTCACTTCTTGGCAATTACTAACAATGACGCTTTTGGCACATTGTATGGTAGTGTAGCCGGTGACGTTCATAACTTGCGTGGTCTACGTATCAGCAATGGTACATTCTTTGCATTGACACCAATCAATGGTGTAACTGCAACTTATGACCGCACACAAAATGGTGTAGGTACAGAAGCAACTAGCTATGGTGCAAGTGCAAAATTGTTTGGCATTAACGCAACAGTTGCACAATATACTCAAGGTGTTGAGAAAAGCACAGTATATGCTGGTAGCGCAAAATTAGGCAATACACAAGTATTTTACACACATAGTGATGACAAAGGTGCAGGCGCACATACTGGTGATTTGTTTGGTGCAAGTCAAGCATTTGGTCCAGTAACTGCTAAAGCTAGCTATGGTAAAACAAATACTAATGTTAAAGCTTATGCATTAGGTGCTGATTATAATTTTAGCAAGCGTACTGCTGTTGGAGTTAACTATCGTACTGTTGACGTAGCCGGTACAGCACATGACGTTAAACAAGTTGGAGTTGGTGTAACACATCGCTTCTAATCTCAAATTGAGATAAGAAAAAAGGCTCTTAAGAGCCTTTTTTCAATTGTAGTCTACTGTTTTATAATTCAGTAGCCATTCTTTTACTTCCGGATACAATACTGGGATACGATATTTGAAAGACATAAATGTTACTGACATTACTAATCTAGTTTTAGTAGGATTGAAATTATAAGTAGTGTGTTCATAACTAGTGTTGAGTAACACTGGTTTACCAAATGTATACTTTACTTCACGCATGTTATAATTCTTACCATCAATATTTTCACGAATGAAGGTATGTGACATTCCGTCTACATCCTGTATTAAAAAATTTAAAGCACATTGTCTCGGTGTATCTCTATGCCAATCCAATACAGTATTCGGATCGAATCGTAATATAGTTGCACTAGCCCACCCAAAGTGTTGAGTAGCGTCGGCTATAAACTTAGAATGATGAAACTTGCATTGTAAATCATATACCGGAGTTCTATTTTCTCTACCCTCTGGTAAATAACCATACTGGTCATTGGTGATTTGAATAGCATCATCAATAAAATGTTGTGGTATGTCTGGTAGGTTATCGATGTAGCAGTAAGGATCTACGTTGAATCCTGCGTTGCCGCCATCCATTGTTCCGATTATTGTATCGTCATGCATAATGATATTTATATGTTTGCGTGACATGTACATCAAAAAACGCTTGACATAAATACCATAACGTGTTACATTAACGATATGAAAATAGAACGTGCAATTGATTGGGACAAAGTTAGCATTGACTTAGCTAGTCAAATGAATGGTATTGGGTACAACCCAGACTTAGTTCGAATGCACTTAAATATAGGCAAAATGGTCACCGAGTTAAGCAAACTTGAAGTTACCCTTCGAAGAACCGGAAAATTTGAAATGCTTGACGATAGAGTTACCGAAATCAATAAGGCAATCGACCACTTTGAGAAGCTTTTATTGATGGCAAATTTAATGAAGTAAATTTGACAATAAATCACTTTGGGTATATAATAGAGTCTTATTCAGTTGAAAGGCATCTATGAAATTCAGTGCAAACGCAGTGAGTACTTTATACTTCAAAGTTTCAGTTAAGAAACGGCCCTATAGTAACGAAGAAATTTGTTTACTAATTAGTGCTAGTGATTACACTAAAACGAATGAAAAAGGTAAAGTAATGCTAGGTAAAACTCTCTATTTTAGAGAAATGCCACTAACTACAGAACAGTCTAGAATTGATGCAAATATTGCAAGTATTTGTAAAATCAATAACTTTTCAACAGCCCAAGTGTTGTGAATTTACAACAACACAAATTTGACAATAAATCCAATGTCTGCTACAATACACGTATTGTTACACTTAACTCAAGGTGTATATAAGCATACATTGGGTAAGTTGATTTGACAATAAATCAATCATAGTGTACAATTCATCATCTTAAATTTTTTTACTAGGAGCATCTAATGGCATCGCAAGTTTCTGACAATCTGACAATCACCTCTGTGCAAACACGTAAGGCAATGCTTGCCGCATTCAAAGCAAAACGTCCCGTGTTCTTGTGGGGTCCTCCCGGCATCGGCAAATCTGAGGTCGTGCAAGAAGTTGCTGACGAACTCAAGGGTCACGTAATTGACTTGCGTATGGCTCAAATGGAACCTACTGATATTCGAGGTATCCCTTTCTTTAACAAAGATATCAATAAGATGGATTGGGCGGCACCTGTTGACTTGCCTGACAATGAATTTGCAAAACAATTCCCTATCGTTGTTTTGTTTCTTGACGAAATGAACTCGGCTCCCCCAGCTGTTCAGGCAGCAGGTTATCAGTTGATTCTGAACCGTCGTGTAGGTAAGTATGTCTTGCCCGATAACGTTGTTATCGTAGCGGCAGGTAATCGTGACTCTGACAAAGGTGTTACATATCGTATGCCGATGCCCCTCGCTAATCGTTTCTTGCACTTAGAAATGCGAGCCGACTTTACATCATGGCAGAACTGGGCTGTGAACAAAGGCATTCACAAAGACGTTGTAGGTTATCTGTCTTTTGCTAAACAAGACTTGTATGACTTTGATAGTAAGTCTGCATCACGTGCGTTTGCTACACCTCGTTCATGGTGTTTCGTAAGTGACTTGCTTGCTGACGAAGATGGTGTTGATACTGATACACTGTTCAATTTGGTAGCAGGTGCAGTTGGTGAAGGTCTTGCAGTTAAGTTTGCGGCACATCGTAAGATTGCAGGTAAGATGCCAGCTCCGTCTGATATCTTGTCAGGTAAAGTTAAGGACCTTGCAGTTAAGGAAATCTCGGCAATGTACTCATTGACTATTTCAATGTGCTATGAATTGCGTGATGCACTTGAAAACAAGAAAGTGGATAGCAAGAAATTCCACGAAATGGCTGACAATTTCTTTAACTACATCATGGCAAACTTTGAGACTGAGTTGGTTGTGATGGGTGCAAAGATTGCACTTAAGACTTACAAGTTGCCGATTGAACCTTCACAATTGAAAAACTTTGATGAGTTTCACAAGAAATACGGCAAGTACATTGTACAAGCAGGCGAGTAAGAAAATGGGTGAGTGTAGCAATATGCTCACCCTTGACAATAAAGCAGATGTGTGCTACAATAACACATAAACACTAAAGGACTAATATGAGCGAAGTACTGAATCCCACTAAAAAACGTAAACGTAGTAAGAAACTAGAGAATCTAGTAGGACCTACAGACTCTAAGGTCGATCACCTAGCACGTGAACGTTTGGTAACAGCACGTATTGGTTTGTTGTTGCGTCATTCATTTTTCGGCAATCTTGCTACACGGTTGACACTTATCAATGCAGATGAATGGTGTGCTACAGCGGCAACTGATGGTCAGAAGTTCTATTATAATAGTCGCTTCATTATGATGTTGAAGCCTAAGGAAGTTGAATTCTTAGTAGCGCATGAGGTCCTTCACGTTGTATACGATCACATGGGTCGTAGAGACAATCGTGACCCGCAAATCTGGAATATCGCTGATGACTATTGTGTCAATGCTGACTTGAAACGTCACAAAATCGGTCAATTCATTACTACTGTGCCTTGCTTGTACGAATCAAAGTATGATGGCAAATCGGCAGAGGAAGTATATGATGACTTAATGAAGAACGTTAAGAAAATCAGTATGGATGACTTGATTGAACAATTACTTGACGATCACCTTGACAATGAAGAAGGTGAAGATGGTGATGGTCAAGAAGGTAATGGTAAAGGGAGTGGCAAAGGTCGCCCACAATTATCTGATGAAGAAAAAGAACGTATTCGTCAGGAAGTTAAACAAGCTATTATCAATGCTTCAAGTACAGCAGAAGCCGGCTCACTGCCCTTAGGTGTTGAACGATTGATTCGTCAAGCTACTAACCCAGTCATGCCCTGGCGTGAACTGATTCAAACTAACTTGACCAGTGCAATTCGTACTGACTATAGTTGGATGCGCCCCTCACGCAGAGGTTGGCACATGGATGCTATCATGCCCGGCATGACACCGGGAGAAGAAATTGATGTTGTTGTTGCTATTGACATGAGTGGTTCTATCAGTGATAAACAAGCACAACAATTCTTAGGTGAAGTCGGTGGCATGATGGATGCGTTTGATGGTTATAAGGTCCATGTATTTTGTTTTGATACTGAAATCTATAACCCACAAGACTTCAATTCAGAGAACATGGATGGCATTGACACATACGAACCTCAAGGTGGAGGTGGTACTGACTTTGATGCTATCTTTGAATACTTGAAGCGTGAAGGTAATGTGCCGAAACGATTGATTTGTTTCACTGATGGCTATCCCTGTGGTAGTTGGGGAGACCCTGACTATTGTGATACGACATGGGTCATTCACGGTGACAAGAATCCTAATCCCCCATTCGGTACTTACGCAATCTATGATGAAAGGTAAGACTGTATGAGCTGGTTAGATTATATTGTAATTTCTATCATCTCGTTAGGTTTATTTTGGATTTTTATCATCGCTATAAATAAGTTTTTAGAGATGATTAAAGATGTTGACGATTAAATCGCATGAAGAAATTGTAATTTATGAAAGCCCTGATGGAGGCAAGACGATCTACTCACGCAAGAGTGGATCGCCTGATAGAACTATGGTAAAAGAAGATGACACAAAACATTATATCACTAGGTGGTATGAGTGGAGAGATATTCTTAAACTAGCAGAAACAGAACCCTCATTAGCAGATGCAATTACTAAAGCAGAGATAATACATGCCCTCGTTAAGAAAGAACAAAACTAAACACTATCTAGCAATGTGGGATATGCTAGGTCTTGAATGTCTATATGATGTTGACTTACATATGAGTAAGTACAATGAATGGGAGAAGCAAAAAGTTATTGCCATTCTTAAAGAAGAACGTACTCCCGATCAACCACAGGGTATTCCATTACAAATGATGTTACTCCGTGCAAGAGTAAACAGTCAACGTGCGTATGAGATTTATGAATTTAACAGCACGTTAAAGTATGATGAACTTAAAACAGCATTTGAAGTTGATCCGCAACCCATTGTAGAATGGATTAGAGAGAACGGCAAGAAAGTCTACAGCGACTACGTTAAACAAAATAGAAAGATGATTGCATGATGTATGTTGGTACAAGTTTGGGTAGATGTTTGCGTAGTATCTTATTAGGTGAAGTGTCCAAAGATGACGTTTTATTGATTATTACTCGAACCAAAACTCCTGATTTAGAAGAATTTATTGTTGTGACAAGACAATACTATGAGGAAGGTAATTATAGTTCCCTTAATCCGCATGCGTATGATCTTTCAATTAAACCGTGGGAAGAAGTAGAAGCACTTGCAACACATTTATACACTACTGGCAAGATTCATCAACCTAGAAACTTTGCGTCCTTGGGTAATCAGTTTATCCATCCTGAATTAAGTAATGATACTTGGGTAGAAGTATCACCAAAAAATCGCAATAGTACACCTTCAGTAGTTGAAGCATATGAAAAGTATAAAGTACTGGATGCATTAACCAAATGACAGATTATGAAATTGATCCTGTTGTATGGTTTGCTGAACGTCAACTTGATTATCCCCCGGTACATTTTGTTACAGTACATACACCGTTAACTGAAGAATCAAGACAATGGGTATTGAATAAATTACGTGGTCGGTTCGCTGTCACAATAGACACAACTGATTTTTTGTTTAACTTGGAATCATTAGGATGCATCAGCTTTGAAGATCCTAAAGAAGCCACTCTCTTTGAATTAAAATGGTCTTAAAAAAACTCTCAGCCAGTCTATTACTCTTAGTTTTAATATTAACTGGTTGTGGTGGAGGTGGCAGTACCCCTGAACCTACCCCAGTCAAACCACAACCAGTCTCTCAGTTTGAGACTCCAGCATCAATACCTTCTGACAAATTTCGTCTAGCAAGGATTGACTATAGATATGACACTCCGGCTGACAACAAAGATATTAACGGGTATCATACTACCTCGTTTGAATCAGTTAAACCAACTGTAGATAAAATTAAACAAATTGGGTTTACTGGGGTAATCGTACAATTACAAACACCTGTCAATAAAGATACAGGACTTATTGGTTTATATGACCAATCACCTAACGATAAAACTATTCCTAAGGATACATGGAAATTAATTGACTATGCAAAATCGCAAGGATTATCAGTTTGGATATCTTTACAGATTGTAGACAGTGTAACTGACTGTTTATTAATGCCTGACTTTAAAAAATATACTGAACAACAAATGTTCAATAATATTATTACATATCAAAAGAATATTGCAACCATTGCACAACAACATTCAGTTGATGGTTTATTTATAAGTGAGGGTAACTATAACTTAGAATCGTATGACCATTTGTTTTATTGGCAACAACTAATATCAGAATTACGTAAAGTTTATTTAGGCAAATTGTCCTATACAACACATATCTTTGAGCCTACATCAATTTGGAATCATGTTGATTACGCAAGTATTTTTGTAAATAGTACGCTATCAACTAAACCCATCTATGATTTAAAATCTATTATTAATCTTTATTTCAATGATGCACAGGGTGTTAATCAAGTTAAACGCATTAAAGATTTTTACATGGTTTATGGTAAGAAGTTCATTCTAGTTGCATCACCTATATTAGCAGATACTGGCGTAGGTAATACTCCTCAAAGTTTTTGGGATAATGTTATCAACAATGTTTGGGTTGCTATTTCATTACCTCAAATTGACAAAGAAATGCAACTACTCAAAATTCGTGCTTTTTTAGAAGTAGTTAATATTCATTTACTTGATATTACAGTAGGTGTAGGCTTTACAGAGTTTGACCCTTGGTTACAACATGTCAATTTTACTAAACCAAAAGCAGATAACAATATAGGTGTTTACAAATACTATTGCTGTGGTTGGGATTTGACTAACAACGTAGATGCCCAAAAAACAATAAATTCGTACTTTAGCAAGCCATGGGGCTACTATACAGTGCAATAAAAAATATTTGATTGACAAATATCAGTTAAATATCTTTATCATATATGATAGGAGATTATTATGTTTACACGACATGTAGGGAAACAAGGCGACCGTAAAGTTGCAGTAGTATTTCGAGAAGTTCCCGGAGAAGCTCACATGTGTTTGGTTGTTCATACTGAACTATTAAACCAACACATACACGATCCATTGATTCAATGTATCGAAAGTGATATTGGGCAAAACAGCGAACACTTAGCAGACGCATTAAATCGTACTCACACAAAAGACGGTAGAATCATTCTTCAGGTGTTACACGCTGAAGGACAATTAAAGAAAGTTCAAACAAGTCAAATTTTAATGACACCTTCACCAAATCAATCTATTCGTTTAAATGAATTGAATACAATTTTAGATGAAATGAAACAAGGTGAGAGTGCAGTTAAACGTTTACAAGAACTAGACAATAGCCGCGGAATGCAAGATCCAGCTGATGTAGTTCGTAGAATGCGTGGCAATCAGAACGCACCCGCACCAAAAGGCATTCAAGCTTCAGGTGATGCATTAGGTGATGCGGCTATTGCACAGAATTTACGTCAACAGGCAGCCAAAATGGATGCTGAAGCTAAAGGCTTGTTAGCAGAAGCACAACGATTACAAAAAGAGGCTGCACAATTAGAGGGCGTACCCGCTAAGGCACCGGCAGAAAAACCAAAGAAAACTACAGCAAAGAAAACTAAAGTTAGTGTCTAATGTCACCAGAATTTATTGAAAAATGGGAACACATCCTTGAAGATGTTGAAAAAAATAAGATTCCTGTTCAATTTATTAAAAAGCTAATCATCAAGCTTCAAGGTAAAAAGCAACAGACTATTAACATCGCAAAGTTTTTAGAACAAGGATTGGACCCAGATGAAATAGAAAACGCCGTTAGTCGCAAACTAGATGAACTAGATGAACTGATAGTGAGTGTAGAATTTGTTCTCAATGTTCAAAGTATTGCCGACACAGTACAGCCAGAAACAGATAGACTATTAGGTAAACTTTAATAGTCAAAAAGCCCTGAATATTCGGGGCTTTTCTCATTACATGATATAATATAACTATGAAACAATATTTAGAATTATTACAAGATATACTAGACAACGGAGAAGTTAAAGATGACAGAACTGGTGTTGGCACCTATAGTGTTTTTGGACGTCATATTCGCTTTGATTTGCGTAGGGGCTTTCCCGCAGTCACTACTAAGAAACTTGCTTGGAAAGCTTGCGTCGGTGAGCTTCTCTGGTTCATTGAAGGCAGTAGTGATGAACGTAGATTGGCAGAACTTACCCACGGTAGCGCAGAAGGAAAAGTTACTATCTGGACGCCCAATGCAGAAGCACCGTATTGGAAATCAAAAGCAAAATTTGAAGGCGATCTCGGTCGTGTATACGGAGTACAATGGCGTCATTGGAACAAGTATCGCACAGAGAAAGACATGGGTGCGGCACACAAAGGTGGTATACGCCTCGCAGTTGACAAGATTGAAGTCGACCAATTGGCAAATCTCATTAAAGGGTTAACTGAAGATCCTAATGGGCGCAGGCACATACTCAGTGCTTGGAACGTGAGCGAGTTAGACGAAATGGCCTTGCCCCCTTGTCACGTTATGAGTCAATTTTATGTCAACAAAAATAAAGAACTTTCTTGCCATATGTATCAGCGTAGTGTTGATGTGTTCTTGGGCTTACCTTTTAACATTGCTAGTTATGCATTACTTACACATCTATTGGCGCATCATTGTAATCTAAAAGTAGGTGAACTTGTTATTAGTACAGGTGACACACATATCTACAAGGATCACATTGAACAAGTTAAAGAACAACTAACACGTGAACCGTATCCATTGCCTACATTGATGTTGAATGCTTCAAAGACAAACATCTTTGAAATATCAATGGAAGATATACATTTAGAGAACTATCAAAGTCATGGCCCTATCAAAGCAACAATGGCAGTCTAAAGACGAATTCACTAGACCCAAGTATCAGGTACAAGTGTCTGATACAGGAGAAGAATCAGTATCTATTACTCATGTAGTTCACACTATTCGGATGGGTGATGTTGAAGATCCTGATCTAATGGTGGCACAACCTATATGGGAGTGGCAAGAGACAGAGGCAGGTAAATGGATAATGGAAAACTCTAATCCCACGCCCAGTTGGCATCGTAACCATGACATATACAGTTATGGTCACATATATCAGATTAGAGCATATCTAACACATAAACAATTAACATTTTGGAAATTAAAATATGAGTAATATATTAGTTACAGGCGGATTAGGTCTAATTGGACATAACGTAGTAGATAGATTGCAACGTTTAGGGCATCGTGTTGCTATTACCGATATACGAACTAACTACGACATCATCCCACAAGATGAGATTGACTATCTAATGACAGAAAGGTTGAAGAAAATTCAACCCGGCAGTAT
>JAUKPQ010098575.1:0-16687 GCA_032273045.1 Chloridella minuta | reverse complement strand
ATCACCTTCTTCATTCAACGGATTATCCAAGTTGATGGTATACGGCAATGTTGCAAACTTATCAGGTAGAGCAACTCCCGCAGAATCCAACTCCTTCTTCGCTCGATGTAGTTCTTGAACCACATTAACTGGAAGACGTATGGTTCTTGCGTTCTCGTTCAACGATTGCAAGATTGATTGACGAACCCACCACACAGCGTAAGAGATGAATCTTAACCCCTTGGACCAATCAAAGTTTTCAATGGCTTTCATAAGACCATAGTTCCCTTCAGCTATCAAGTCAGATAAATCCAATCCTTGGTTTTGGTACTGCTTACTCACCGTGATAACAAAACGAAGGTTACCTTCCAACAACTCCTGTTGAATCTCTTTCTTCTCTCGTTCTGTCACATCAGGAGATAACATCTGTTTTGCAAGTTCTCTCTCCCTGTCAGGTGTCATAACTCGAATTCTTCGGATGTCCTTGAGATATCCCGCAATCTCTTCTTGGTTAATTGGAATTGATGATTTTTCTTTCATATTTATTTTTGGCTATAGTTATCTAATGTTGCTTTTTCATAAGGAGTGAGTGATTCTACTCCATGTTCTGATACCTTGTCCAACAATTGGTCCAAGGTTGGTAATTGTAGGTTTTTCTTTACTTCGTTCAATAGAACGGTCACAATGTCATCTTCGTTGTCTTCATCGTAATAATTATCCATTCGATTCTTTGGTACCAAATCAAAGTTAATCACATCCTCAGTCTCATTATCCAAATCAAGCAAATGTTTATCCATACCGTCCTTGATGTAAATTGATGTACTATCATTAACTTCAGACAGGATAAACATATCCAATAGTTGTTCAACATCATCAGTCATTTGAATGAACTCATGGATGTCACTAAGCGAAAAATCGGAACCGAAATGTAAAATTATCACACCATCACGATATTGAAACTTCAGGTGTTCGGAGTCAATGATAGGTTGTAAATTTTCCGCAAACGTTACAACATCTTTTTCCTCAAAATCACCAAAGGCTGTTAATAGGTATTTCTTCATATATTTTGTTTTGACAAAGATAAGACAATAAACTTAAACTCGCTTAGAATACCCAACAATTTGGTAAAAATCTTTTTTACCGTCACAGTAGTCCTTAACCAATTCGAGTAGTGTCTTGAACATAAACGCACCTGTGGATTGTTTCTCACACTTGGAGAATAACTCAACCAACGATGTTAATGTCTTTACACTATAATATCCATGTCCGTTCAATAACCAATACTTGTCCTCCATGTCATTCATATGAGTTAACTCATATCTATCACGTTCCTCAACACTATTGAATGGTGTCGTTTCATCATACAGAGTAATTAAGTCAGTCACATAAGTTGACAATAGGTTCTTGTTGTACTCAGCCTTAACTAACAAGTCAACAATCCAATGAGTGTGAGAGGGTGTACGTAATCTCTTACCCTTCTCTTTGTATTTCACAATAAAATCAAGGTCAGGGTTCTCCCCACGACTACCTTGATAGATGGCAACTTTGGTGTCCTTATCAGTTGTCCAATATTGGAGGGGTGTATAGTTCACTCCCTTCTTGTTAAAACATAATTCTTTCATTATACAGGTTTAATCAAGTAAAGGTAATAAAAAAGAAATAAGAAGTCAAAAAAAAAACCCACCTTTTTAGGGGTGGGGGTTATTTTTTTAATCTAAAAATGGAAATGGTAAATTAGATAATACCGATGGAGTAATAGAAACTTTATTGTTAGAATACATATTACTGTCTTTCATAATTTTTTTAAATTCTTTAGAATTCATATGCTGGACAACATCGTCTAAATTAACTTCGACTCCGTTTTTTAAAAATAACCCAACTAATCCACCACCAAAGTACTCAAATTCATTCCCTTTCCAAAAGACCTCATCTTCTCTAGTTTTCATCAAACCATATATTCTTTTCCTATTTGAGGACATTACCTCAACATTTCTTAAAGCTCCATAACACCACCAATTAGTTTCATCGAATTTTTTAATTTCTCTTCCAATTAATTTCTTTTTGTTATTTAACAAATATCTCTGTATATCTGTTGGGATATTATCAAAATTTGTAATATTATCCGCAAATATATATTTTGAAGAAGTTTTATTGGTTCCAATAATATTAATTAATAGCTCATCGGATAATTCAGTTTCATTACCAACCTTAAACACTTTTTCAGCTCCTGTCACTAATCCAACTTTAACATCAAAATAATCTGAAATTCTTTTACCAACATAAACTTCGTCACTAAATACAATTGTGTTAGAATATGTTGTTTGTTTTTTAACATACTTACCCGAATAAAAATCGTCTAATGTTTCATAAAAATTTAATGTACCATTATACCCTTTTTGATATCTGAATATACATAACGCAGGTACATCGGCATCATCAAATAATTTTTCTTCCCCACAATCAATAAAATGAGTAAATCCCCCATTTTCAGACAAGTAATCTCTTAAAAATTGAGCACTAACATTGTATAACCATTCTTTAGGGACAATAAAAATCAATTCTCCATTGTCTTCTAACAACTCCGCACAATATTTTATAAAAAAATAATACAAATTACCATTACCAGGTATTTTTTCAGGTAATGATTCAATAGTACCCTCTTCAACATTTTTTAATTTCACAAAAGGAGGATTACCAATAATGGTATTAAACAAACCACAATATGTAATAAAATTAAAAAAATTATTAATCTCTATTTGGGAGTTACAAACTTTAGTGTCAACTTTAGTTGAATCTAATTCGACTCCGACGGATTCTCTATTTAATTTATCCTCAATTGCTTTAATAATATGTCCTCGCCCTGCGGATGGTTCTAATATCATTCCTTCATTTTCAATTAAACTAACTAAAGCATCTAAAACTCTATTTTTAGTTGTGAAAAATTGTCCCCTACTTTTTTTTAAATTGTTATCCATTAATTACTGTTTCCCATTTTTTAGCGGGATTTAAAATTCTTTTTTTTATGTATTCTTTAAATAAGTCATGGACCAATTCAAATTTTTCTTCATTAGTTCTATTAACTAAAGAAGTCGGTATTTTAGTTTGAATTCCGTTGGATGGGTTAACTGCAATACATTCTTTAGGTAGTTCAGTTATTTTACAAATTGTAAATTTTTTAATCTTTTTGTCCAAAAAAACAATTACATAATCTTCAACTAATTTAATTTCCCCTTTTTGTTTTTTATCTTTATATGACTTAGAAACTGTATTCATATTACCACCTTTTAAATTTAACATTTTTGCTAGTTTTAAAAAACTAATTGTGTTAGTAAAATTACCTGGCTCAACAATTTTTAAATCCTCACCTTTTAATAAATATAAATCATTTGACTCTCTATTATGAGTCTTAGTTTTACCTATATTTAACCTTTCGTTAATTTTTTTACAAATCTCACCCTCAGCGTCTTGAGAATTTCTTCTCCCGTCATCGCTAATTACTTCTATATCCCAATCATCAAATTGGTTCAAACTATTTTCTATTTCCACATATTTCATACCAAAAAGATAATAAAAATTATTTAACTATCCAATAATTTTACTTCCTTTACTCAAATTATCAAAAGCACATAAGTTTATTTTATTTTTAAATCAAAAAAAAGTCCCACATTATTGTGAGACTTTTGAAAAATTGTCGGTTTTTGTAATCTTAACCACGTTGTTTGACCAATTATTGACCAACGGGTTATGAGTAATAACAAATATCTTCTCAAAGTATTCTTTCATCTTGGTAAAGAATTCCCCAACCATTTCAAGGTTATCGTTTGATATCTTCCCGAATACCTCATCCCAAACAATAATGTTCGGTTTTGGTAGAGAACATACCTTAGATAGAACGGCTCTCAAGGCCATCGCTGCGATAGTTCTTTCATAACCTGAACCTGAAACCATTAGTTTCTCAATACCTGTTGAGTTGTCAACCATAATGAATTCAACCTCGTTCTTATCATTGATACGAATCTCCAAATTGAAGTAACATGAATCTTGAAGTAATCTCTGAAGTTCAGAATTAATTAATGGCATCATGGTCTTCATAATCATCTTGGTGATACCATTCTTACCATAAATCTCAACATAGATTTTATAAATCTTCTCTCTTTCAAACTCCTCAGCAATTTTCAAAATGACACCATTGTTTTTCTCAATACGAGCTTGCAGGTTCTCAATTTGATTTTGGTTGGTTGCTTGGATTCTTTCGTATCCACGTTTCTCCCCAATCAATTCGTCAATTCTCAAACCAGCTTTAACAAGTTGGGCATCAATCTCATTGTTCTTCTTAATCTTGTCCTGAACCTCTTCATATCGTTTAAGTTTATCTTTGGCTTGACCAAGTTTCAACTCATTTGATTCCAACGATAACTCATACTTTTCTTTGATAAGTTTGTTTCTTTCGTATTCGTCAAAATCTTTTTTAAGTTGTGTATAGGATTTCTCTTTGGAGTCAAGGTCTTTCAATTGTTTTGATAACTTGTCTACCTTTTTCTCCCAATCACCCAACTCATCAATCTTTTTCTTTGTCAACGCCGCTTCCATCAATTTGATTCCGCAGTGTTCACATTGAATGCCGTCACCATACTTCTTAACAAGTTGTTCAATCTCTTGAACTTTGTTTTGAGCAAGGATTAACTCACCGTTTGTGGTTTTCATCTTATCCTTAATCTCATCGTGTTTATCTTCATGATAAAACTCTTTTGGTTCAACAATCTTAACTTCATTGATTTGACCTTTGATTCTTTCACTTGCGTTCTCAAGGTCTGTAATGTCACTCTGTAATCTAATTGGGTTCAACACAATCAACTCTTGGTCAATATCGGTGTACTTTGATTTCAATAGGTTGTCTTTATAATCTTGACCCTTTTGTAATCTCAAATCAACATCGGTAATCTTTAAATTGGCATCACTAATTTCGTCCTTAAGTCGTTGAATCTCTTCGGTTGAAGTTTCATTGTCTTGTCTCAAGGTTTCGGTGTTGTAGACATTGGACATCATGCTCTTTGAAAACTCTGAATAAATCTCTTTGCCAGTTTCTTCTTTTTTCTTTAAGAACTCAAGACCCAAGAATCTACTTAACACCTGACCACGAGCGGTTGGCTTTGCCTCCAATAAATCTTCAAGGTTGGATGCGGTTGTAACGATGGTCATCAAGAAATCATCCATTGTTCCAATAGATTTTTTCATGAAATCTTCGGTTTCTCTGCGTTGTTCTCCCGTGAAGTTTTGAAGTTGTCCATCGGCAAGTTTTTTGAAGAACTCTAATTCGGTCTTCACATTCCATTCACCAGCTTTGGATTTCTTTCTTTCAATATGACGAGCAATGATATACTCCTCACCATCAATGATAATGTCACCCTTAACTCTAACCTTATTGATATCTGTAAATCTATTAAAGATTTCTTCTGCCTTCTGTGTTTTTGTTGTTGTGTTAAAGAATAAGAATAAAAGTAAGTCAACCGTCAATACGGTTTTACCTCCAAAGTTTGGTGGGTCTGACTCAACAACTGTAATACCATCACATTTGTCAAAATCAATAACTTGACCTTCACCATAAGACAAGAAATTACTGAACTCAATTTTTTTGATATACCATCTTTTGAATGGTGTTACCTCAACCTCATTAGCCAACATTCTATTCTCCACTGCAGAATCAATATTCATTACTTGGTCATAATACTGGTCTTGACCTTTGGCCTCCAACAAAGTTTTGATAAGTTCTTTTTGATAGTTCTTATCCATGATGTTTACTGAAACATCAATAGTTTGTTGCGTTTCCTCAGTTATCTTAACTTTAGTTATGACATTGATATTGGTTGAGTTATACTTCTTTTGAAAGTATTGCTTAACCGACTTGATTCGTTCTTGTGTAAAATTTTCTGGAGTATCCTCCCAAATGACTTGGATATAAGGATTCTCCAAAGTTGTTATATCTAACTTTGTTTCCATGTGTTTGTAATTGAATTCAGGTATTGGATTGAATAAATCCCATTTCATTATTGAATTGTTTGTGTGTCTCCTGACATCTCAGCTTCTCTCTGTTTTTTTAATTCTTCAAGTTGTTGTCTCATTGACTCATTGAATAATTTTTGCATTGTATTTTGTTGCGCTTTAAGTTTTTGGTTTCTTGCCTCAACTTTTTTTCTGTGTTCTTTTTTCGCTTTACCCATTTTATTTGTTTTTATTTAATTTTAGTTTTGTTTAGGTCTATTTTCTTCAAACCATTCAACGATTGCATTGATTGCCCATACAGCACCTGACGATAAAAATGCGTCAAAGAACCATGATACATATATATTAGTACCTAATAATTCATGTGTTGGTGAATACAATGAAATTGATAAAAACCAACCAGCATGAAACCCAAAACACATCATACAAGATATCATTTTAGATATAAATGCCCCTATCTCTTGGAGTGGTGCAAACTCGTTCTCCCCCCATTTGTTTATAAAATTTCTTGGTCCGTTAAAGATTGAACCATAAACTACGATGTTACTTAATCCGTAAGCAACAATCATCCATAATAATAATTGTGTCATATTTGTTTTTTATTTTTTATTCAAAAATTATTCCTTCTTTTTCAACATACTCTTTGAATGCTGTTTCAGCGGTTTCTTTTGTTGGATAGTATCCAATAATCTCATCATGAACCATTGGGTCATTAACCCCAAACTTTTCTTCTCCGATTGTACCGAAGACAAATGTGTCTAAAATTTCTTGTGTTATCATATTTCTTTTATTTATATAGTTTATCGTCAAGGTTTGACCCTTTTAAGTAGACAGCTTGTTTATTATCTTGGAACTTTTGAATCTCTTGAATCGTCTGTTCCAATTCTCTTATTTTTTTGTCTTTCTCCAAAGTTTCCTGTCTAACTTTAGCTAAAGTGTTTTGTAACGCATCTAATTTAGATTTTGATGAATTGTCCGTTATTTCCTTCTCCACAACCACTTCTACTATCTTTTCAATTGGTGGTTTAGCTAAGTGTTCGTCTAAAGAATGTCTAAGTTCATCTAGTTCTTGCTCCTTTTTAGACATTTTATCTTGGAAATTATTTTCCATTTCTGTCGTTTTATCGGAAAATAACTGTTTGTCAGATTCCAACTGTTGTATTTTTAACAAAAGTTCATTCTCTTGTGTGTTGTCACAAATGTATTCTATTTTTGTGACAATTGTTTCTACAGGAACTTCTTTTATCACCTCTTTAATCACATCAACAGGAACCTCAACATACTCAACTTTAACAACTTCTTTGATAACCTCAACAGGAACCTCAACATACTCAATTTTAACAACTTCCTTGGTAATCTCAACAGGTATTTCTACTCGTTTTTCAACAACAACCTCTTTAATCACCTCTTTTTCTTGAACTCCTCCTTTACCCCCTAAAAGTCCGTATTTTTCAATGGTGAACCCCTCTAAATAAGATTTCTTAACAATATCTTCCGGTACAAACTTATTCAGTTCGCAGTATCTTGTTAGGTCTTTGTATTGTTTTGAATCAAGTTCAAGGGTTATGTTCATCTTAGTAGTTCACAAGTTTTTCAGTTCCTTCAACCAAATTATCTATTGAGTTAATGTAAAATGATAAAAAAGGTTTAGGGTTTGGTAAATCAATAAAGTCATATTGGTCTGACTCAAGGTCGTACACACCATATCCATGTTTACCAACACTCTCTCCAAAATTTTGTTGTATAAAACTTCCACACATCACACCTCTCTTACCATTTGGAATATTAAAAAAGGCTCTCTTATGTATATCACCACATAAAACTATATCAAGTCCTTTAAATTTTTCAGTATCATAAGCATGTTCCCCAAAATCAAAACCTAAATCAGTCGTTAACCCCTGCACCGGGTCATGAAACAACCCAATTTTAAACCCAAGTGCGGTATCAATATCAGGAGGTATATTACCTTGGAATTGTGAATAAACACACCAAGACACATTCTCATCCTCATAAACACCTCTATTTTTATAATAAGCTATATTTGAATTATTTAAGTTATTAACTATAGGTGTTATACTATCTAGTCTGTCATCATTCTTTAGATTCGCATCGTGATTACCCGGAATTAAAATTGTTTTGGCAATTTTAGCACATTCAGATAACACCCAAGCAACAAATTCAATCAACTCAGGAGTTAGTTGATTTTTACTATGGACTAAATCACCACTAAACACAATACGGTCAGGTCGGATAGATGCCCACTCCTTTAATGCGGTTTCCAATATACCACGATATAAGTCATGGTCTTTAAATAATCTGATATGTAAATCAGAAAAATGTACTAATCTCTTAATCATTTAATGTTAGATTTGTTTCTTCAGTGTCTTCAAAGGGGTTGAACCCTTTATTGATGTGACCACATTCGTCACATTTGTAAATTGGGAATGGTACCGTTGTATCTTCAGCAGAACCTGTTAATAGCCTTGATACTTTTTTGATATAGATTACTTCTCTGAAGTATACACTATCACACTTTTCACATTTGATTGTCTCGCAATCTCTTAGGTTAACCTTTGGTTTAATTGTTTCCATTTAATTTGTCTATTTGTTTTTGAAGTTTAATACATCTTAATTCGTTCATGAAAGCAACACCAATCCAGCATAATATTGCAAATTCATCGCTTGCTCTAAAATACTCTTTAGTAATCAATCTTGTAATAAGTGTTGTAATTCCGATGATGAACATCACGATGTAAATAAATTTTGTTATTCTAGTCATAATATAATTTTTAATAAATTTAATTCTTTATTTCTGTTTTGTCAAATATTGTTTCATATCCATACCCAAAACAATATTCACAATATCTTGAGGAACTTTGTATTCGTCATATAAAGTATCCTCTTTTAAATGAGACACCACACAACCATATAGTTTAATGTTCTCATATTTACTTCCTTCTAACATCTTTAACAACAACTTACCATAAAGCGGTAATTGAACATAGTAGTGACCAAGTGCGGTATCGTCATACTTTTCAAATGGTTTTAACATTTTCTTGGTATAACTTGTGGATACAAAGTTTTTTGGTTTGTTGGTTTTCCAATCGGTAATAACAACTCCGAACTCAGTTTTGTCACGGTTCATCATCAACCAAACTTTATCGGGCTGTCCTGTATATTCCAATTCAGGATGACCCAGAACCATCTCCGTATCCAACAATACCGCACCCCTTTCCCCCATCAAGTCAAGATATTTTTTACCAGCAACAATCATATTATCGCCTTTCATAATTTGGGTTAAATCACACTTGAACTCAGGTTGTCTTACCTCTTTGTAGTTTCCATTGTTTTTAATAACCTCACTCTCCAATACAAAGTGAACACGACTTCCCATATTGGTTGAATATGTTCCTGCCGCAGTCCATTCTTCAATAAGTTCTTGCTGACGTTGGGGGTCTCCTTTGGATTTAGCAAATGACGCTTCTTCTAATGGAAACTCAGTATAAAATTTCTTCAATACTTTTGAAACTGACGGATAATCAGTCCTACCATTCATTGTATATATGTGGTTTTCTTCTTCAAAAGATAAACCAAATTCATCCTGTTTTTGTGAGATAATTTCTCGTATCTCTTTTGCGATATTATTTAATTTCATAAATTACTTTTCAAATTTTGTTTGTAGATGTTGGATTAGATATTTCGCATAATTCGTTAATAACTCGTGACCATCAAATGTGAATACTTCTAAATTGTTTTGAACTGATTTGTTGTATTCGTTTTTTAATCTTTGGTAGGTGTCTAATGTGAATGTCATATTCTATATATTTATCAGCAAAAATAATACAATGTTTTCACATCGCCAAATTTTATTTTATTTCAACGAAATAATCTTTGATATCACCCCTCAAATCGGCAACATCCATATCTTTAGGTGGTTTAATTATTTTTATTTTGTTATATAATCTACCACCGTTCAATGTATGGTATAATTTCAAGGCATCTAACCATGCATCCTCATCAAGACAGATTATGAGATTTCCGTTTGCTCTTTCATATAAAGTGGAGAACAATAAATCACTCATTTTTTTACCCAACATAACAATTGAATTATCCAAAAAAAACGAATCAAATGCACCTTCACATATATGAATATCCTTATCCCAATCAATCAATCCCTCGTTGAATATGATTTCATCTTTTGGAACTGTCGGATTCTTGTACTTCATCTTCTTTGATACCCAAGCTCTTGCAACAAAATAATTCAATGCACCCTCTTTATTAAAAGAGGGTACGATAATTCTGTAATCAAAATCACCACTAACGGTATAACCTATCTTATATTTTTTGATTAACTCATCTGTAATACCTCTTGATTGTAGGTATCTATACGCTTCAATGTGTGGGATGAATCGTGGGTTTGAATCCTCAAAGGTTGTATAACCCTCAGGTAATCTTAATTTGGGTTTCTTGGCTTCTTGCTGTTTTAACTCCTCAGGTTTGATTAGATTATAAACCTTCTTTTGTTTTTTTGTTCCATAGTCATCAAATAAACGACCTAATGGTCCGCTTGTACCACACCCCCAACAATGGTAAACAAACTTATTAAGATTTATCTCTAAATTACCTTTACCATCTCCTTTATCAAGACCTTTAATATCCATACAATTAGGACAATCGTAACCGTATTGATGTTTTGAATCATAAACCTTTTTTGGTTTATCCAAAACATCTTCAATTAACTCTAATAGTACTTCAATCTCTTCTATCATGTCTCAAATATAGTAAAAATTTACGACAAATCTAATCTTCTATATCATCACTGATTATGTGTTTTCTCCACCATTTTTTGAATTTGGTGTTCTCAGGAACTTTATTCTCCACCATAAAAATTGAAAATAAAATTAAAAGACGGAATACCACATAAATTATAATTAAAGATGACCAATTCATACTAAACCCATTTTATTTTTTTTATGTCATTTAAAAAACCTATATCAATACCAAAATACGCTGCATGGTCTCTAACTTCGTTAAAGAGTAACTTTTTTATTAATTTGTTGATTTTGATTTTTGATGCCATATTTCTATGAAATAGAGTGGAGTCGTGCCATTCAGCACCATCAAAATGATTGTAAACCGCCCAGATTTTTCCGTTAAATTCAACATCAACCTCGTTTCTACATCTGTATTTTCTGTAATTGACGATTTTAAAAGAACCTCTCACTTTATAGGCGTAGTCAGGTATCTCAGCATTTGAAAACTTTTTTAATGCTTTCTTAGTTGATTTCGTCTCATCATTGGTGATAACATCTCTTGACATGCCACAAAAATAATAAAGAAATTTGGAATTACCAAATTTCTTTCATCTTCATATAACCTAAAACACAAGCGTAACTGTCGGTCATATCATAACTCTCTTTCTTGAGGGTATTGTTTTTGGTGTAAGACCAAATAATTTGTGGTTCTCTCTTGGCAACTAATTCCCATATAACAGCCTTTTTGTCAATGTCTTTCGGCATACCCCCAAATAATACAAATTTTCCTTTATCGTTTTTTTGAACTAAATGTGGGAAGGCAAATTTTCTTGAGTTATATGTTGAAACGAATTCAGGGACAACTCCAAGAACATCATAAACTTCTTTACATACCAAGGTATTAAATCTTATTAAAGTTCCAACGGTATAAACATTGATTGAGTTTAATAAAGGTTCTTCAATTACTACATGAGTAATACCCATCCCAACATAATCTTCAAGTTTTTTTCTAAAGATATGCCCTTTAAGAATTAATTCTTCAATTTTATTCTCAACTTTTGGTTTAGGTACTGGTGATATATGAGTTAACTCTAAAAGTTCTTTCGTTTGAATATCAAATAATGCCCACCCAATTGTACGAGTTGACACATCTAACCCTAAAACCTTAGGTGATGTTTTGTTAATTGTTTTAACCATAGTTACCTATAAAATAAACCATACACCAATATTGTAAAGGTCATTATTGAAGATTTAAAAATCAAGAGCAACCACATACTGTTGGATTCCTTGTCTTAATTCAGGTGATTGTAATTTAGATATTACAATAAGGTCTTTATTATTATCATATAAACCAATTTCTGTAACATATGAAGTTGTTCCTGAAGTCCATGTTGGATTTGATGTATTGGTGAATTGATTACGCCCAAGATTTATAAGATATCTCATCTCATAAATTGTTGCAGTAATGTCAGTTTCAAAATTACCGTAGAACGCATACTCATCACCAAAATTCAATATTTCAGGATATCCATTTTGAGGTATATCTATGTAATTCGCAAGATTATAAGTCACACCACTATTATAATAAAGGTCGCTTGTAATTTGGAATGTTGTTCCCGTAATACCACTAACGGTTAAGTAACCATTAACTGTTGAACCTGTGATTTCATCTGTAACATCAATTTCAACCCATTTAGTAGGATTTGGTTGGGTGTCTCCTGTAACAATTTGACAAATTAATTTTATTGAATTTGCCGAGAATCCCGTTAAAGTTCCATCCGCAAAACTTCCATCAGATAAGAATGGGAATTCATTTCCAAATCTAACTGCAACATTTTGAGAATCGGTAGTACATCCTGTACCAGGTCCTATAATAACAGAATAATAATTACAATGTAAAGAATTTGTAAATCCTGTTGAATCTAATCTATATGTAATCCACATTCTTTCGGTATCATTTGATAAAATACCTGTGGCATTTTGGCCGTTTGTAAAACAAGTATTTGGTGTCAATAACGACAATTTGGGTGCTGGTATTGTCCAATTTCTGTTTGCCTTATAAGACATTGCCGCAATCACCTCTTCATCATCAATTACGATAATTTCAGAGTCAGGGAAAACTTTACCGATTCTATTTAAGTTACCATTACTATCAGGATTTGTATCCCACAAATGATAATACCTAATACCAGGGTCATTCATATCAACATTCTTAGTTGATTTGATATAATATGGGTTACATAAATTATCATAATTTGGAGGGTCTATGTAGAATGTTTCACCTATTGTTCCACCTGTTGACTTATGCCACATCAATGTTGGGAAAGTAACTTTAAGGTGTCTCGCCAAACCTGTATCGTTTGTTGGATTTTGTGGGTCAAATGGAGTTGTTGCAAATTTTTCACCATATACATGGTCAATATCTTGATTGGTATAATGTATAATACCTATAGCTTTTTGTTCTTTTGGTGTTACTATAATTCTTTCATCAAAAGAATTGTAGTAAAATACAATACTATTGTCTGTCTGACCACTTGGTTCTTGATAACCTAAATATTCTTTGGTTCCAATATAAGATATTGAACCATATTGTGTATAATCTTCATATGAACTACTGAAAACACCTGCAGGACTTACAGACCAAGGAATATTCATGTTCCAAACCAAAGTATTTTCACGATTTATCACATCACAAGGTGATTCAAAATTAAGTGTATCAGTTTGCCAATAAGGTGCTGGTGTTATTGAATCATATAATTGAGTCATACCTGAAGGATAAACTAATACTCTTGCAGTACTGCCATTAGGTGCAACCGTACTATAATCAGGAACTGTTCTATCTAAAGTTAAAGTATAACCTGTCGTACCTGATGTTCCTGACATAGGACTCATTTCTTGGATTCTATAAGTTAAAATAGGATAAGTCCCAAAATTACCACAACCACCGTTGGGGTCATAAAATATTGTTACATAATCATTAACAGCTGGTGTTCCAGTTGTCGGTGAACATATTGGACTATACAAGGTAATATCAATTGTATTTTGACCTGACAATGTTGTCATGTCAAGAACATAATTTGAAGTAATCGTGTAAGCAGAACTTGTCTGTGTCGACCAACTACCTTGTGTTCCTCCTGTTGTAAAAAACCCTTTAACTCCTGCACTGTTATAAACAGATTGGAATTGGCTATCTAAAAATGGAATCCCATATGTATTCCCTTGACCACCTTGCACATAATATGGGTATTTAACATTTTGCTTATTTGAACGAGGCGTTCCCGTGTCATTTTGAGCGTTAAATGCCGGCATCAAAATATTATTATTTGTGATGTTGTAGTTTGTTGCGGCACCATAACTCACCTCACTATCTCCAATTTGGAAGTAAGAAATGTTGAAATTACCTTGCGATATATTTCTTCTTCCAACATCAGTAAGTCTAGTGTTAATTAGTCCCGATGTATTTTTTATAATGTACGCCATTTGTTATAAATATTCTTATTCTTTTTTATTTTGTTATTAAGGGTCAACACACGGTAATCCCCAAGTTAATTGTGTGTAATATTCTAATGGACTAAATGTTAAAATAATTTGGTCAACCAAACCACTAAATTGAATAATACCATAACCTTCATCACCCGATACAGTTTGATTTGGAAGGTCGTATACAATTTCATAACTAGGTGCACTAACCGTATCACAATAAATTGAGAATGGTGTGTTAGCAGACATTGTTACTGTAATTGCACTAAATCCATCATTACCTCCCAATGAATATATTGCTAATAACGGATTAAGTACAGGTTGTGAGAAAGTATATGTGTACGTACTTGCACCACTAATACTTTGAGCGGTAGTATCTGGATTTTTATCAGAGCACAATAATCTATTATATTCATACACCGGCTCTATTGACATAAGGCTTGATGAAGTTGAATTTAATGAAATGGTTCCTCCTCCATCTAAATCAAAATTACCACCAACCTCTAGATATTGGTCTCCAGTCTCTCCCGTCCAAGTTATCCATTTTGTACCACTGCAAGGTATATCACCTTGTGTTATAGTATGATTAGTTATTCCTTGAGATTGTGGGTTATTTGTCACACTATCACATGCCCCTCCTGTTATTGTAGGTGAAACTGTATTAATTAATATACTTTGTTCAAGTTTAGTAACACATGAATTAGGTGCAACCAGACCATTAGTTATAACCAAGTCCGACAACGAATTCCCTGATACCACATCATTGTATCCCATAGTCACTGAATATAATGTTGTTGTTGTAGTTGTTCCTAATATCTCAGGTGAACAAAACGGTCTAGTCGTAGTGACTAAAGGTGTTGATGATTGTCCAACGACACTTAAAGTTGAATTGTTTTTCTTAACAATTGTAGTGTCATTTATTGTGCCAGTTCCAGGTGAATAATAATTTTTAATAGTATTAACATCTAATAAGAATGATATTGAAGTTCCAATCGGTAATGGTGGTGTTATATTAACATACCAGTTTGCCATTTCCGAGCCAGGTCCTAAATTAACAATATTATCTACAACCACCCCAATAGTATAATTCGCATTTTGACCTAAAGAGGTTATTGTCACAGTATTACTCAATGTGTTATTTACAGAATCTTTTGTTATTACAGTATAGGTTGATGAACCTAATCCTTGGAATACATTACTTGATTGGAATGTGATTCCACCATTTATTGAGTATTGGTAAGGAGGTACTCCATAATTAGTCGTCAATGTTATTGAACCATTATTAGTCAACGGACAAGTTTGATTTTGTACTGTCGGTACCGACATTAGAGGTAAATATGGAGGACATGTGCCAGTTGTAACTTGAACTGTTGATTGTTGTCCAGGTCCTGCCATATACCACGCACTATCAGGAACATTTGATGTGTTTTGACTAACAGGTATTGCAGGTGTGAATGTCCAACTTGGTATTTCCCACCTTGAGTTTTGTATTGACCACTGAATGTCCAACTGTGTTTGACCATAACTTCCTGACCAAGTTGGTTTACCATTATAGTATCCGTCGTTCAAGTAGAATTGAATTGGTCCATAACTTGCACTTGAACTTACATAAACTAAACACAAGTTAGGGTACGACGGTGCTGGCGTATTTGTTGGGGTTGGTGTCATAGTAGTTGTTGGTGTTGGACTTATTGGGAATAAACCACAAACAGTTGTTGCCGTATAATCACCATAATAATCAACTACCGTAACTTCGTAACTTCCTTGAGGAATTCCGACTAAAGTTTGACTTCTTTGTCCTCCCTTCCAATAGAATGAATATGGTGAGGTTCCACCTGTTACTTGGATTGCCAAAATACCATCACTTGAACTTGTGGATGTTGGAATCTCTAATGGATAACATTGAATTCCCATCTCAAATAATGTGAGTGTTTCACAATCATTTTTTAATGTAACATAAGGACTATTACTCGGGGTAACCTTTGGAGTTGTTGTTGGTGTTGGAGTTATAGTTGTTGTTGGGGTAATTGTTGGTGTTGGTGTGGTTGTTGGCGTTGGAGTTGGGGTTGGAGTTGGGGTTGGTGAAGCACATGTTGTAGTTGCAGGAACATTCAACTTTGTTACACCATTAAATGGTTTTGTGTAATCCATCAAAACTAATAAACCAACGGTTGTTCCTTGAATAAGGTTACCGCAACAATCATAATAAATGTAATTACCCGTAGTGGTACCACTACCACAGATAATTGGAGTTGTTGATGGGGTTGGAGTATTGGTTGATGTTATAGTTGGGGTTATAGTATTAGTTGGAGTTGTTGTTGGTGTTTGAGTTTGTGTCGGTGTTATTGTTGGTGTTTGAGTTTGTGTCGGTGTTATTGTAGGAGTAGTTGTTGATGTTTGTGTTGGAGACGGTGATGGTTCAACATAACAATCTTCAAGTGTCGTACATAAACCACCTACAACAAAACTTGAGT
>JAUKPQ010098464.1:0-16944 GCA_032273045.1 Chloridella minuta | reverse complement strand
TTCATCATCAATAGTAACGGTAGTTCGCATGTTTCCCCCTAATGAATAGGAATCAGATTTGATGAATAATAGCATCAGATCTGATGTTATTTTTAGTTTTTAGTGGTTGCTGATTTTCTTTGCAAATCATAGACGATCATAGAGGGGCTACGTAGGAAAAATCCTAAGTTATTGATTATTATGAAGTTATTTATTTTAAAGTCATTAATTGAATTCAGGCTGAAAGTGACTTGATGCAGTGTGTTCTTGTTTGTAATGAAAAGGTATATACTTTATTCATACTTATGGGCGGAGGTGAAATATGACTAAAGAAGCTGTATTTACAATGAAATTAGAGCCGGAATTGAGAGATGAATTCATGGCAGAGGCGGAGGCAATTCATAGGCCTGCATCGCAAATTCTTCGAGATCTCATGCGTGAATTTGTACAACGTCAAAGAGATGCTCGTGAATATCACGAATTTCTAAGTCATAAAGTTGAAGCAGGTCGTAAGTCAATGAGGTCAGGTAGTGGTCACCTGAATCAAGAGGTTGAATCAAAATTTGCTGCGCGACGTGCCTTAGCGGCGAGTAAGGAATGAAAGTATTTTGGTCAACTGAAGCGCTTCAAGATCGTGAAGATATTTGGAATTACATTGCGCAAGACAATCCTGTAGCTGCAGCTGAAATGGATGAGCTGTTCAGCACAGCAGCATCACTACTATCCGACCAGCCATTTTTAGGTAGCGCCGGCAAAATTCATGGAACTCGTGAACTCATAGCGCATGAAAACTATCGATTGGTCTAAGAAATATATAAAGATACTGTTTGGATTCTGACTTTAATTCATACTTCACGACTTTGGCCGTACATTCGGCCTGCTTTTGATTGATTCAATTCACGCTAAGGCATATCGAATAAATTCTACGACTCATAGAAGTAATGAACACAATCCGTTTGCTAGACTAGCGAATGATAAGATAGATGCTAATAAATTTTTATTTCAAAAATAGCACCACAGACCTAGACAACGCCCCGTTGTCCATTCAATTAAAAAATCCATGAGCAGACCTAGTCCAATCACTGGCAATCCCACATACAACAAGAACCACAAAAGAGCGATGAGTGTGATTCTAGGTTCTTCTAAACGATATCCCATCACAGTTTGGTCTGAGCGTTTTTTGAATAAACGATGCAGCATGCTAGTCTCTTTTAATCATGATCTTGCAGGATACTAGCGCAATGAAAGTGCAATGGGAAGACTTGGATTTAAATGCATGGGACGCGGCACATGCAGCAGCGGCAGCATCATTGCAGCAAGATAGCGCTTATGGCGTTGCGATGCAGAAGATGGGAGTACCAGTACTGAGAGCACAAGTTGAGTTAGGTGGTGTGAAAGTCGCTTATGCACAATTTATAGTGCGTCGTTTTGGTCGTTTAGGTGCAGTCGCTCTTTGTACGCGCGGACCGATCTGGTTAACATCGCTATCACCTAAAGAAGAAGCTGCAGTCTATGCAGCGTTAAAAAAAACAATACCTCTGCAAGGTTTACGTTTCGTTCTCTTTACACCTGAAATACCACAAGGTCAACCACATGGATTGCATCCATGGCGTCGTGTGATGACAGGCATGTCAACGGTGATGATAGATCTCACCCCATCAATGGATGTCTTGCGCGCACAATTAGATAGACGCTGGCGTCATCGATTAGTAGGTGGTGAAGCTTCAGAGATGACGATACATCGTGTGGGAACCAATCCTGGACAATTCAGATGGGTGTTAGAAGCGGAGATGCAGCAGCGTAGTGATAAAGGTCTGGAAGGTTTACCTTTGGAGTTTTTTGAGCACTATGTAGCATCACGACCTAACACAGCGAAAACCATACTCACTCTGCGTGCTGACACGGGACGTGATCGCATCGCAGCGATGATGTTTTTAATTCATGGCGAAGCTGCCATCTATCACGTAGGCTGGACTACAGATCAAGGACGTGATTACCATGCACATAATTTAATTCTTTGGAAGGCGATGGAAGAGTTAAAGTCGCGTGGTATCCGTCGACTTGATTTAGGTGGTGTGAACACCATACGTAGTGCAGGTATAGCGCGTTTTAAAATGAGTACAGGCGGTGAGGTGTTGACCTTAGCAGGTACTTATTTTTGATTACACCCAATATCGTTTGTCTCTTTTAATTGCGCTAATTAATGCCCTGCATTGGTTGCTACCAACGACCTCGGCCATGTTCATGCCCCCAACGTCGTTCATGGTCTCTAAAATGTCTATGGCCGTGTGAATATACAGGCGGCGCTGAATAAATAATCTGTGGGGAAGAGTAGATAACTTGTGGTGGGTAATACGTCACAGGTGGCGCAACAACCACTTGAGGTGGGTAAACATACTGCGGTTGTGATAGTTGGACCGTTGAGTGGCTGTGGTTAGAGAATTGACTCGCAATCACAGCGCCGAGTACCACTCCACCTATGATATTTTCTGCATCGCCGGCTTGTGCGCCAAATGAGAGTGATGTCAGCAAACTTACCATAACAACTTTCGATTTCATGACTGTCTCCTATTGAGTTACTACGCCCTCAGTATAGAGATCATGATTGTCTAGTAAAGCATAAGATTGTGACAACTTGTAACGCAGCTTCAGCTGCTTATTAGTGAGTCTTATGGATTGGTGACAAACGTTAAGTTAATTTTTTTACATTTGCCTTCATAGCGTATTGTGGAGGACTTATGTTTTCTGAAAACCTCTATCATTGCTGGATTCTTACTGACTTTGACTGAATGCATGTAGTCAAAACCCTCTACTGTTTTTCCGCTCGCTTTTAAAAACCAGTTTTTCTGGTTGCTCAAATCTTCAACACTATTAGTTGTAGTCTGGTTTTTACTCGAGATTAATAACTCAGTTATCGCAGGCCCCTCAATTTCAATGGCTGGGTTTGGTCTTTCAATAACGGCAACAATAACTTGTTCACTAAACTTGGATGGCCAAACACTTTCTGAAGTCGAGCCTTTCACGCTGCATTTAAAAGCATGATCAGCTGAAGCAGAAGAATAAATTATTAAAAAAATAATTCCTATGATTGTTCTTATCATTTTAGAAATTTCATTGTTATGAATAGGTGTCTCATTAATTACCTGATTTCTAATCTTACCTCTGTTTTTAAAATCAGCCATAAAACAACTACAAACGACGTTTGAATATTCAGTTAAATCGTACTCAGAATTCAAAAAAGTCATTGTTCATCAAGCGGCAAAGATAGGTAATGCGGCAAGCGATAGTGCGGCAAGCCTTTGCCGCTGGCAATCAACTCTTCAAATCACAACGTAAATATCAGCCTGGAGTGCTAGACATTCATATCTGATAACGGCTTATTTACTCAGCATGACTTAGCAGGGATTTTGCTTAAGAGAGGTTAGCTATCTATACATATCAATAAACATCAACAGAATTTAGATGAGACCTTTATGAATAAAGCTGGTCTGAATATTGCTTATAAGAGACCGAGAGATCGATATTGTGTGGGTTTGAAATTAACTTTTTATTAATTTCATTGCTAGTTAATCGCGATAAAGATCATAAGAGTAGTTTGTTTAATTGCTAAATAGTTCGGGTATATTGCAAACGAGACATGCGGGCAGAATGGTGTAGATAAACTTGATAAGTTATTTTTTCTGCATGATTTTTAATGAAGTACTGCTAATGGAGTGTGAAATCAGTTTGCTTTGCGATCTGATGTCATAAACCACTTGTTTGTGAGGGCCCCATTTTTTGACCTCATTGCCAAAAGATATGAATCATCCCGGTGGAGTTCGAATTGAATCGAGTCCGGCAGACACTGACAGCTTGCTGCAGTCGCTGCTATGGATTTGTGACAGCTATGGCGTAGAAAAATCTGTCGCCTCATTTATGGCAGGTTTGCCAAGTACCAATCGACTGTCGATAGAGCAGGGCATGCGCTCGCTTGAAGCTTCTGGATTTGCGACCAAGCTTGTTAAACGTGATGCCAGCATCTTCCCGAATGAATTACTGCCAGTTGTTGTCATGACTAAAACTGGTGGTGCACTCATATTAAAACAGCGTATACAGTCCGACAAAGGTTTACGTCCACAATTCGAATGTCTCGATCCATCAACGAGTAATCAAAGTTTCATGGTCAGTGAGGCAGAGCTGCTGACCATACAATCGGGTCACTGTTTATTAGTTAAACAATTACCTAAGCCAGGTGAGGCCGGTGGTGAAGATGCAGAACAACCCTCTGGTTCTAGCTGGTTATGGAAAACCGTATGGCGTTATCGCCGTTATTACTACGACAGCATTCTCGCTTCGATTTTAATTAATGTCTTGTCCACATTAGGTGGACTGTTTGCGATTCATATTTATGATCGCGTCATTCCATTAAAAGCATATTCCACTTTGTGGTCTTTAGTTGTTGGTGTGGTGATGGCAATGCTGTTTGAAGCAGCAGCCAGACATTTGCGAGATTACTTATTAGATCTAGCTGCACGTAAAAGTGATATCACACTTTCTTCATCGCTATTCAAGCAAGCACTAGGATTGCGCCTAGAGCACACGCCACCTTCTTCTGGTGCATTTGCTCATCAAGTACGTCAATTTGAAACTGTACGTGATTTTGCAGCTTCAGCAAGTATGGCAGTCATTACCGACTTGCCTTTTGCCTTGCTATTCATTTTTATGATTTTTACAGTAGCTGGGCACCTAGCATTAGTGCCCTTAGCTGCAATCATCATCGTAATGACGACAGCCATACTTGTGCAATATCCCATGCACAAATTAATGCTAGAAACCTTCCGTGATCAATCCGCCATGATGGGTGTCTTGATTGAATCCATAGAAGGTATAGAAACACTGCGTGTTACCGGTGCTTCCGGCATCATGATTAAGCGCTATGAAGAACTCAATGCCACCACCGCGCATTCTGGTATGCGCTTTAGAATCATCTCCAACATAGTGATGACCTTCTTTAACTTAGTGCAGCAAGCACAAGGCATTATCGTCATGGTGTGGGGTACGTATCTGATTCATCAGGGCGAACTCTCTACCGGTGCATTAGTCGGTTGTATGATGTTTTCAGGCCGTGCGATTGGTCCAGTTGGTCAGTTCGTTCAGCTAGCTATGCGTTTCCAAACAGCGAAAACAGCGATGGCTGGTTTGAATAGCTTGATGAGCATGCCTGTAGAGCGTGATCCTACTCGCTCCTATCTGCAAAAAACAAAATTCAATGGCTCAATTGATATTCAAAAATTAAGCTTTGCTTATCCTTCAACTGGTAACCATAAACCACCTATCGCTTTGCGTGATGTGACCTTATCTATTGAGCCCGGTGAGCGCGTAGCTTTCGTCGGTAAGATAGGTAGTGGTAAATCAACTTTACTGCGCATGATCGCAGGCCTCTATCAGCCGATTGAAGGCCAAGTAAAAATTGATGGCATCGATATCAGACAAATTGACCCTGTCGATTTCCGTAATCAAATCGGTTATGTAACTCAGGATCTAAGACTATTCCGTGGCACCTTACGTGAAAATATTTTCTTAGGTCGTCCCGCTGCAACCGTAGATGCCTTCATGGAAGTAGTTGCCTTAACTGGATTAGATAAAATCGCTGACGCTCATCCTATGGGTTATGACATGCCGATTGGTTCTATGGGCTTAGGTTTGTCAGGTGGTCAAAGACAGCTAGTTGCATTAGCGCGTGCATTAGTGACACGTCCTAAAATTTTATTGATGGACGAACCAACCAGTGCGATGGACATGCAAACCGAAGCGATGTTCACTAAACGTTTGGAAGATATCGTCAAAGGTCGCACCGTAATTATTGTGACCCACAGACCTTCCTTGTTGAGCGTAGTTGATCGTATCGTCGTCATGGACAATCAGCGTATGGTGGCTGATGGTGAAAAAGAAAAAATCCTAGCGATGTTAGCTGGCTCTTCTGCCATTAGTAGTCATTAAGGTAAATCAAAATGGCAACCAAGAAATCACAACACGATCTGGATAAAATTTCGCCCTGGAGCTTTGGGATGGATTTCAGTAAATACTTTAAGCGTAAGTCACGCTTAAAGCCTGAAGATCTGGAATACATGCGTGACATCAGCGAAGCGATGTTAGCGCAAGCAACCCCTTCATCTTCTGCATTACTGTATTTCATGGTGGTAGTAACAACCTCGACATTACTGTGGGCGAGTTTTTCTATGGTTGATGAAGTCACCTTAGCAGAAGCGCGTGTGATACCGACTAGTCGCGAGCAAGTTATATCGAGTCTTGAAGGCGGTGTGTTAACTGAGTTACTTGTAAAAGAGGGCGATATTGTTGAAAAAGATCAGCCATTAATTCAATTAGATCCAATTCGCTTTGGGTCACAATATCAAGAAGGCGTATCACGTCAATTAACTTTGAAAGCAGCTAGAGCGCGTGCTTATGCAGAAGCGTATGACGATCCTTTAGTATTCCCGCCAGAAGTTGAGGCAGATGAAAACCTGCTCGACAATGAAACGCAAGTATTTGAAGCAAAAAGAAAAATGTTGAATAACGCTGTGAATGCAATGCGTAAAAGTCAGCATCTAATTCGTAATGAGATTGCTATCTCTGAAAAATTAGCCAAGCAAGGTTTGTTTTCAGACGTAGAGTTATCGCGTCTTTACAGACAAGAAAATGACATTGCACAGCAAATGAATGAACGTCTCAATCGTTACCATGCTGATGCGAATGCAGAGTTAGTCAAAATTGATGCTGAGCTAAGTCAGCTAAGTCCTAATCTGAATGCGAAATTAGACAGCTTAGAACGCACCACATTAAAAGCACCAGTGCGTGGGATTGTTAAAAATATTCGTATGACGACTATAGGTGCAGCTGTTCCTTCATCTGCACCAATTTTAGATATCGTGCCAGTTGACTCCAAGCTTATGTTTGAAGCTAGGTTAGATCCTAAAGAGGTTTCACATGTTAAACCTGGTTTGTCGGTTGCTTTGAATCTTGCTGCCTATGATTCTTCGACCTATGGCGAGTTACCAGGCAAGCTAGAGATGATTAGTCCTGACACCTTCCGTGAAGATGGACGTCCTGTTGAAGGTCAATCAGCTACCTATTATCGCGTGATGATTTCTGCAAGCTTAGATCCAAATAATCCTAAGCATAAAAAAATGCAAATCATTCCAGGTATGACAGCACAGGCACAAATACGTACTGGTGAAAAATCCATTATGGAATACATATTGAAGCCATTAGCTAAATCGAAAGAGGCATTCCGTGAACGCTAAATTGCAACCCAAAATTATCGCTGGCATGTTGTCCATAGCATTAGTATCGATGGATATACCTGTATTTGCCCAATCGTCTAATAACACTTTTACGGCAGAAGAGTTACGTGTATTACGTGACTTTAATGTGCTGGGCGATAAAGACCGTATCAAAGCTTCTGATACACAACTCAAAAAAATGGTGCGACTTGCGATTGAAAATAGCCCATTGGTTCGAGAAGCGAAGCTCAATATCATCGCAGCGAATGAAGATATTAATGCTGCCAAAGGATCACGCTATCCACAAATAACTGGAACAGGTCAGTCGCGAGTGTCGGGTGGTGATATCCCATTAGAAGGGCGAGCAACCGGTCGACTCTCTTATAACGTTGCTGCTCAAATGCCGATTTATGATTGGGGAAAAATTGATGCACTCATAGCAGGAAAATCCTCTGCACGTGATGCAACCGTTGCCAGATTTCGTTTGCAGGGACAAGCTCTCGCCATTGAAGCAACGAAAACCTGTTTGGAATATAACAAACAGCGTGCACTGCTGAGTGTCTCCGAAGAATACATTGCGAATGTCGATAAAATTCTAGGCATGCTGGGGAAGATTGCTAAAGCAGATGCTGGTAGAGCTGGTGAATTGATACAAACTAAATCGCGTGTACTGCAAGCTAAAACATCACAGGATGCTATACGTAGCAAAATTCAGGAAATAAAATTCAAGCTTGAGCGTATTTTAGGTAAAGAGAATGTTGCAAGTTGTCATGGTATAGCTGCTAGCTTTGTAACAGATCCTGATATTGAAGCGATTAGAAAAAATATAAAAAAACATCCGCAAATTGAAGCACTAGAAGCAGAGCGCCAATTTCAGAAAAAAAACTTAGATCAGGTTTCGGCTAGCAGAAAACCACTGGTGCAGTTAACAAGCTCTTATGGATCACTCTATCCTGGTGTAGCTGCGGGTGAAGGCTATAACGTTTCTTTAATAGTGACAGCACCTATTTTTGACGGTGGCATATTACGATCTAATGAACGTGCAGCAGCAGAGCGTGTGAATGCAAGTGATGAGCGATTAGAAGAAGCGACACGACAAGTCGATAGCCAATATCGTGAGAAATATGAAGTTGCTAATTCTGGTATAAAACGCGCGCAAGATTACACAGCGCTACTAGAAGTCAATGACAGAGTAAGAAAAGACTTCTTTTTACAGTGGTCATCACTAGGCAGAAGATCTTTATTTGAATTGCTCTCTATCGAGCAAGAGCAGTATTCATTGCAGTCCAATTACATAGTTACCTTGTTTGATAGCATGGCTGGTTATGCAGAGATCATGGGTAATGCCGGTATGATTTACGGTAATGCTGAAAACAAATAACATCGTCTTTGAATCGATAACAGATATTTAAGTAAATAATTTAAAGAAGTAATTATTCGATATGGCTAAAAAAGATAACAACAACACTCAGGAAAAACTGCTAGAAGCGATCACTCTGCAAAATAATGGTGATTTTAAAAAAGCGACAGCATTGTTCCTACAAATTTTAAAAACGCAGCCTGATAATGTCTTTGCGCTTTATTCATTAACTGCTATCGAATCGAATGCAGGAAATACAACGGCTGCGCTTAATTATGTGAATCGTGCTTTAAAGTTCGGACCTCACTTCGCGCCTGCACATATGGCGCGCTCGGTCATTTATTTCCGACTTGGTCAAGTCAAAGAAGCGCTAGAAGATATAGAAAACGCAATACGCTTACAACCTGATTTAGCAGGCGCGGAAGTGCATCGTCAAGCTATCATTAACGTAGGTTCTCAAGCACCTGCAGCGTCCCATTCACTGGCAGGACCTGGTGCGGCATTAAATTTAAAAGCTTTGGAATTACAACAAAAAGGCCAGCTTGATGAAGCAGCAGCTTTGTTTCACCAAGTCTTAACAATGCAACCGCAAGATTTTGTTGCGCAATATTCCTTGGGTGTGATTTGCAGTAATCAGGGCAATCCTGAGCAAGCACTCAACTGGTTAACCGGTGCAGTTGCAGCAGATCCTTCGAATGCGCAAGCACAATATGCACTTGCCACGACATTGCAAGGCATGGCTTTGTATGAACAAGCATTAGATGCTTTTGATCGTTCACTCACATTAAATCCTAAGTACATGGAAGCTTATAACAATAAAGCGACCTTGTTACATAGTATGAATCGTCATCTAGATGCATTAAAAACGCTAGAAGTAGCGTTAACTGCCGATCCTACCGATCAAAAGTCATTGAATAACAAAGGTTATTTACTCACTGAATTCAAACAAAATGCGATAGCTGCTACCGTATTTAAACATCTACTCACCTTAAATCCAGAATATGAATATGCAGAAGGCTTGCATGCATTAGCGCGCTTACATAGCTGCGACTGGACAGATTTCGATGCCAATAAACAGCGCATAGTAGAAGGCGTGCGAGCAGGTAAGCGCGTAGCGAATCCCTTTGCCTTAATGGCGATTTCTGATTCAGCTGCAGATCATTTGAAGTGCGCTGAAATATTTGGTAAGCACCGTTTTCCAGCAGCTAAGCAGGCAATGTGGAAAGGTGAAACCTATCGCCACCGCAAAAAACGTGTTGCTTTTATTTCAGCAGATTTTCGTGAACATCCAGTTGGCTACTTATTAATCGGTTTGATGGAAAATTTCGATAAATCGAAATATGAGACCTATGGTATTTCATTAGGCATCCGTGATGGCAGTGAATTATTTAAACGCTATCGTTGCGCCTTTGATCAATATTTAGATGTACAAGATAAATCATCCATGGAAATTGCTCGCATCATGCGATCCATGGAAATTGATATCGCGATTGATTTATCAGGTTACACATCAGGTTCACGTCTTGATATCTTGTCGCATAGACCTGCACCAGTGCAAGCAACCTATTTAGGTTTCCCTGGCGGTCTGAACGTGCCCTATATTGATTATTTAATCGGCGATAAAGTCACCGTCCCAGAAAGCGATGCACAGCATTACCATGAAAAACTACTGTATTTGCCGCATTGTTATTTGCCACGCGATACAGGCGTTAAACCAGCACCGACCACCTTGCCTCGTTCTGAGTTTGGATTGCCAGAAAAAGGCTTAGTGTTCTGCAGTTTCAATCATGATTACAAAATTAACCCGCCGATATTTTCAGCGTGGATGGATTTAATGCGTGAAAATCCAGATAGTGTTTTATGGTTAATGAAGCTTAATGACGATGCACAGCAAAATCTGGCAAAGAATGCAAACTTCTATGGCGTCGATCCTGCACGATTAAAATTTGCGACGCGTGTACCGCGTATTGAAGATCATTTGGCACGTTATCGCCACGCGGATGTATTCCTCGATACTTTCCCTTATAACGGTCACACCACTGCGAGTGACGCATTGTTAGCAGGCGTTCCAGTCGTTACATTAACGGGTAATAGTTTTGCTAGCCGTGTAGCGACGAGTTTATTGCATGACATGGGTAGGGCAGATTGGTGCACCAACAATATTGAAGAATACAAAAATCAAGCAAGAGCACACATTGCTAGAGCGGGTGAAAAAACTGTAGCGCAAAAAGAGGCTACAACTATAGATTGGCCTATTACAGAAAAAATGCAGGCGGATGGTTTTTGTCAGGCGCTTGATCAAGTGAGGGGGCCCGCATAATGATGACCACTAATACAAAACCTGTGGATATTGTTATCCCTATTTATAAAGCCTCCTTTGATACAGAAGAGAAGTTCGCTATCGATCAGTCTTTTTCTGTTCTTGCAGCATACCCCATAGTATTCGTAGCACCGCATGGCCTGGATGTTAGTTTTTATCAGACAGCTTATCCGAATGCGTCATTCATTTACTTTGAAGAACGCTACTTCAAATCGGTGAATGACTATAGTCGCTTGCTAGTAAGTGATGAATTTTACGAAGCGTTTGAGTCAGAATTTTTACTCATCGTGCAGCCCGATGTTTATTTATTCCACGATGATTTACCGTATTGGGTTAATAGTCCATTTGATTATGTGGGCGCACCTTGGCCGAATGGTTTATCGCTGAATATTAAATTTGGAAAATTTGATTTGGGCGGAGCGGGTACGCCCATTACCGTCTATGTAGGAAATGGCGGATTGAGTTTACGTCGTCGTAAAAAATGCATGGCATTAATTGCTGAGCATAGAGAAATTGCAGATTGGTTTATACGCTCTGGTTCTAACGAAGATTTGTTTTTTGCTTTTATGGGGGCGTTGTCGGCAGATTTTGTTATCCCTAATCAAATCACTGCCTCTTTATTTGCTTTGGAAGTATCGCCAGAGCGTTTTTATACAATCAATGGTGAAAAACTCCCTATGGGTGTGCATCGCTATCGAGATTATTCTTCTGATTTCTGGAAGCCGAGAATTCCTTCTCCCGGTTTTTTACAGCAAGCTTGAGATTGGGCGGGCATATCAGTATTTTTAAGAAATTCTGTGCTCGATTTTTAAACTAAAAATTTTGTGAATCATCATGAAAATGGAAAAATTTAGCACCCTGCGTCCAAAAGAGACTGCAAGAACTACTCAAAATACCGTCATCTTTGTGGCTGTTCTCGTGAATAACGAGATACGTGCCCATACCGATGCCTATCTAAAAGCATGGCGCGACAAAGACTGCCACGTCGCTTTGGTGTTGCAATCTGATGATCCTAATCCAGATCCAAAAATTTATGAACATCTCATGCAATATGCAGATGATGTGTGGATTAGACCCAATATGGGCTATGACTTTGGTGCATGGTCTGAATATCTATTGGAAAATATTGCAATAGACAACGGTCCTAAAGGCCGAGTTTTCTTAGTCAATGACAGTTTAATTGGACCTACTAATCCTAAAGCCTTTGATCAACTCATAGGTATGATTTTGGATTCAGAAATTGATTTGGTTGCTATGACAGATAACCATGATCATGGCCATCACCTGCAATCGTATTTTCTAGCATTAAGTGCTAAGGCTATAAATACACCAGCAGTGAAATCATTTTTCGAAAAAATCGAAAACAAAAATAATGTGGCTGAAGTTGTGTTTTCTTATGAGATTCCATTCGGCTCAATTGTGCAGAGCGCAGGATTATCAATTTCTATTATTTTCCCAGCCAAGACCAAGGGCGATCCTACACTGTTTGAAGCTGCAGATTTGCTACGTAGAGGCTATCCTTTCGTTAAGCGTAAATGCTTCTTTGCTGGCAAACTATATGCCAACAGAAGAGAAATTTTGGATACCGTCTTACGCATAGGTTGTGACAAGCCCTTGTTTGATTACATGGTGAGCTGCATGGCGGAAGAAGATAATGCGGACGGCACTAAGCCTTCCTTATTCCAACTTTATCAATCGCATTTAGGTAAGGTTTCAGATAAATGGCAAATTTATCTGCTCACCTATGATCGTGTATTTAGCGAGTTTCGTCCTAAGCCTATGCGTATGCTGGAAATTGGCATACAAAATGGCGGTTCACTAGAAATCTGGAGTAAATATTTCGATAAGATTGAAACGCTAGTAGGTTGCGATATCAATCCATTATGTAATGGACTGACTTATGAGTCACCTGCAATTTCAGTCATCGTAGGTGATGCAAATCTACCTGAAACAGAACAAAGAATTTTGCAAAAAAGTCCATCATTTAATTTAATTATTGATGATGGCTCGCATAATTCCTCCGATATTGTTCGCTCATTCTGTAAATATTTTTCAAAATTAGAAAATGATGGTATCTACGTCATTGAAGATCTGCATTGCAGTTACTTCTCCGGCTATGAAGGCGGATTAAAGTATGAATATTCGTCTATGGAATTCTTAAAACTGTTAGCAGATATCGTCAATTACGAACACTGGAATCGTCAGTCTGATCGTCAGGCACTCGTCAACACCATTACGAGTAAGTGGGGCGTACAGATTTCTGATGCAGATTTAGCTGCAGTACACTCAGTTGAATTTGTAAATTCAATTTGTATCGTACGCAAAAAGCCTTGGGATATTAATATCTTAGGTGGTCGTATCATTGCAGGTACTGTTGCCTTGGTATCAGAAGATCCTTTGCGTTTGAAATAAAGCGCTGTTTGAGATCTTGAAATCAAAAAAAACTGCAGCCTAGGCTGCAGTTTTTTTATGTGTAATGATTAAGATTCATTCGAGCGTATATAAATTGCATCACCCCAGCCTTCAGTTGTCCATTTAGACTTAATGCGATGAAAATGAAGAGGCTGTAAGAATGCATCAATCTCATCGACTAAAGGAATCTCTTTATAGAGTTCTTGGCGATTGATTTCTAAATAAATAGCTTTCACTGAAGCTTGGGATAAATATTTACCCATGCCTTTGAGAATAGCGAGTTCCGCACCCTGTGTATCAATGTTGATGAATTCAAAATCGGAAAACATCACTTGTCTAGGTGTCGCATCTAGCAAGGATTCAAGACGATAGGCTTGTATTTCACGCTCTTCGGAAACCGTGATTTGTGGATAAAACTTTGCGTGATCTTCTAAATCAAAAAAAGAAGAGCTCTGGGGATTATTCGTAATTTTAAATTTTAATTTTGTATCGCTATCCCATAACGCGACTGGAATAATTTGCTGATTCAAAGGCACTGTTTGCAAATGTGCTTGTAAAGCTGGAATCAATGATTCATTGGCTTCAAACCATACGACTTGTTCAGCGCCATTCGCTTGATAAGGGCCGGCTTCTTCACCGGTATGCGCACCTATATGTAAGATTTTTTTAGGAGTCATATCATGACAAGCGCGAATTAATTCTACGCAGTTTTTATAATCGATAAGCATGTATCACTCCAACAATAAAAATTAGTTATTTGAAATGCCGTAAAGAATAGGCGTGTTCCATGGATCGAAAGAAACGAGTTGCGCTTCTTTGTTTTGACGCCAAAACATGCGCGCACGTTGATTCATCAGTGCAGCAAGTAAGGATAAAGAGCTATTCGATGCAACGAGTAATTGTGAGCTGGCTAACACAGCAATATCTAACATCAAGTCACTCACATCATTACGCGTTTCTGCATTAAACAAATTGCGGCTCATATTTATACTGAGACCTTTGTCAGCAAAATACTGTTGGCAAAAATCAGGGTCATCGGTAGCCACATAGATCACAGGATCTTGGATATGGTCGCGTAGCAGAAATGCTTTAAGTTGCGCAACTACCTGATCGAGATCTAAAGTGAAAAATATATCATCAGATTCGCGTAAATAATCTCCGCGACGCACGTGTATGGCGGCAAGATATTTGTCTTTGAATAGCTGATTAATTTGTTGTTGATATTGCCAAATGATTTTCTGAAATGAAGTTTTGCTATTTGCACTGGGAGCAAGATATTCATTGAATACAGAAAAATAAGCACTATCACGTGCCATTAATCCAGTGTCATATTGAAAAAAACCGTCGACGGATAGCACTGACCCTGGATTCACTTGGAAAAAGTCATCTATCTTTTTTAAGTCGGAGGAGGGAGGGCTACTGCGATCATCAGCGAGTAGCGTTTTAGATATGACTTGACCAACGGGTAGGGTACTAATTTTTTGTTGATGATCAGGTAAATCAAACATAGTCCAGGGCAATTCACTAGAGCTACGTTGAGGACTACCAATAATTAGTTCATGCGCTGATTGTTTTTGTAAATAAGTCGCAAACCAGTATTGAAAGACAGAATTAGAAAATCTGCCATTCGGGAAACTGGAAAACCAAACCGTATTCTGGGATGGCTGATGTGCTGAGGGGCTAACCATGGACTAATGATGGAAACATTGCATCTACAGGGCTAGAGTAAGCTTTGTGGTACATGAGATAGACTTAGGCAGCATGTTCAGAAGTATATTGAAAGCGAGCGTTATCCCAGATTTTTTTAATGATGGCATCAACGTGATAATGATCTAATGCAAAGAGAAAGCGATGCAACATGCCTTCTTTACCACCGCGTTGAAATTTCTCATGCATGCGTTTTGCAAAATCTTCACAATTAATTAAATCAGCTGCACCATAGACACCATAAAATTCCGATGGAATACGCAGTGCATCCAAATAAGGCACGATACCAGTTGGTACTAATGGCATTCCACCAGAAACTAAAGCATCGAAAAAGCGTATAGGCAAATCATTGAATACGGGTGCTATCCAGTGCAATTCATACGACACCCATTCATTCCATCGATCTTCAGGAGTGCGTCCGTGAAAATCTTTGGTTAATAAACCTACTTCTGGAAAGTGTTTACCAACGGTGGCTAAGACACTGTTGCGGTATTTAAATTTGGAATAAAAAGAATGCATGCCCAATGGCGATGCACTGCGCTGAGAGCTAGTGATATCAACTTGGCGTTCGAGTAAGAATTCACGCGTCCATTGTATCGTTCCACATGGCGCACCAAATAATATACTTGGGTTAATTCTTGCAGCCTCTGCATAATCACTCATATGTGCAGGTGCATAGATATCAGCTAGGCAGGCATTTTGTACACTCAAATCATGCCAATGGTGATTATCAAAGTCATGAATCGCATATAAGGTGCGTGGCGTTTGAGAAATCAAATTTGCCATTTGCTGAGGGCCGACTTTCGCGACATTGTTATTAGTCATAATAACGAGCGCGTCTTCTAACACAGCAAAGTTTGATGGATCGGACACAGCAAGCTGCACCATCACATCTTCTTCTATGCGAATAACAGGCTTGCCATCAATATGAGAAGAAACATTCCCTAGATTAGTTGTATTAGTAATGACGATACATTTATCAAGACTACGTCCTCTAAAATAAGCAATCTTCTCTTGTTTGACTCGATGTTTATAAAACGCGATATCAAACAGACTTTCATCTTCTGCAGCCAGCACAAGACTGTTCATTTGCTTGAGCAAATTAGACTGACGCAGTCGTTCTAAAAATGAAAGTAGATTATCCATAATGATGTATTCAGGGTACGGTCACATGACCAGAGTCTTATGTATCGGCTCGAGACTGTTACTGTTTAAATTGTGGCCCTGAAATAATCGATAGTTTTCTTTAGTCCTTCTTCCAACTGCACGTTGGGTGTCCATTTCAAAACATCTTTTGCTAATGAAATGTCTGGACGACGTTGTTTGGGATCGTCTTCAGGTTTTGGCAAGAACACTAGTTTTGATTTGCTACCGGTGAGTTTGATGACGAGCTCAGCTAATTCAAGCATAGTGAATTCACCTGGGTTGCCAATATTAATAGGGCCGGTGAAACCGTCAGGGGTTTCCATCATACTAATCATGCCGCGTATCAGGTCGTCAACATAACAAAAACTACGGGTTTGTTGGCCATCACCATAAATAGTGATGTCTTTACCCTGTAAAGCCTGAACGATAAAGTTACTGACAACGCGTCCATCGTTAGGATGCATACGAGGACCGTAAGTATTAAAGATACGTATTACTTTGATATCTAATTGATGCTGCCTGTGATAATCAAAGAATAATGTTTCAGCGCAGCGTTTACCTTCATCGTAGCAAGAGCGTATGCCGATTGGGTTGACCTTACCAAAATAGCTTTCTGGTTGTGGATGCACTTCTGGATCACCATACACCTCACTGGTTGAGGCTTGTAAAATGCGAGCTTTGACTCGTTTTGCTAAACCCAACATATTAATAGCACCATGCACGCTGGTTTTGGTGGTTTGAACGGGGTCAAACTGATA
>JAUKPQ010098353.1:0-16988 GCA_032273045.1 Chloridella minuta | reverse complement strand
ATCCTCCTCCGCCGTCCCCTAACCCGTCCACACCGGAAACTCCTCCTGTCGTTGAATATCCGCCAGCTCCCCCGGTCGCATAGGTCACTCCATAGAAAGCCCGGCCGATACCTCCTGCTCGTGTCCCTGCTCCGGGCTGACCTACCCCACCGGCACCGCCGCCGCCATCTACGGTAATCGTAACAGAAGTCGCACCTGTAGGCACCGTTTCAGTCGCACCCGTACCTGACGTATAGGTGTTAGTAACTGCTGAAAACCCAGCAGCACCAAGCAATGCCATTTGGATACCGCTCATTATGTGAGACCCCCACCTGAGATGACGCAATCTGTTGCACTATTGAACCAGATGGTAGCCATGCCGCGCTGAGCAAGCGTACGGTCGCCTGTGGTAGCAGTGCCAACTTTATACATGGTGAGGCCCGACCCTTGGGTAATTGTAATCGCTGAGCCGCTGTTGTTGTAGATCGAAATGGCATCGCCCGCAGCAAACGTGCTGTTGGGGATCGTGATACCAGCAGTAACCGCGATGACTTTACCGACATCAACAGTAGCAGCAGTACCGCTTGTGGTAGAGCGAGGGATGTTGCGATACCCAATTAAATCGCCGTTGACGGTAGCCGAAGCATTTACCGAAGTCACCGTGCCGCTAAGTGTAATGTCCCCAGTGGATGTAACCGTGCCTGACAAGGACAAGCCGTTAGCCGAACCAGTGCCCGTAACAGAAGTAACTGTGCCGCTACCCGCGCCAATCGCAGTACGGAAAGAAGCTGCATCAAGAGCAGAGACCGTATTATCGGCGTTGAACCGTGGGAATGTAACCGCGCTGGGGTTTGTCAATGTGAAGACGTTTCCGCCCACTGTCGTTGCGCCGAGTGCAGTGCGGGCAGTAGCAGCGGTATTAGCCCCTGTACCACCATTGACGATGGGTAATACACCAGACACGTTCGCTTGGAGGTTACAGTAGGTGGTAGAGTTAGACCCAGTACCGCCATTTAAGATAGGCAGAATACCCGACACGTTCGCTTGGAGGTTGCAATAGGTAGTCGAGCTAGACCCAGTACCGCCAGAAGCCACAGCTAGCGGGGTGCCAAGTGTTAGCGATGTAAGGTGAGTAACTACGTCAACTACGTTAGCGCCGTTCGCATAGACCCACATGGTCTTACCGGCAGGGACGGTTACTCCCGAACCCGCAGCAGTTTTTACGACGATGCTGTCCGCGCACTCGTTGATAATGATATATGGCTTCTCGAACGCAGCTAAGGCAGTACCTGCCGTACTTGGGACGATAAGGTTGCGGGTAGAGCCACCAGTAGCCCCGGTGCAGCGCAAGCGCATATTACGTGTATTCTGCGACGTGTTATCATTGCTAAGTGTCAGCGTCACATCCGCGCTTGAAAATACCGCAACTTCAGTCCCAACAATAGCCTCCTCCAAAGCCGTGCCGAGGTTGACGTTAGTGATACCACCCCATGTGGTGGAGTTATCGCCTGTGCCCATTAGCTGGATTGCGAGTGTGCTATACGTACTTGCCATCTTCGTTCCTTACGTCGTTATCTGAGTCCAGACTACTGTGTTTCCATCATTAATTTGCGTCCACGTCCCCGCTTGGCTATCGTCAATAAGCACCCAGTTAGGTGTCTGATTATCATTAATTTGACCCCAGACAAATGCAAATCCGATGCGGCCAACAGCCGAAACTCCGATAGGGTATACATTAGATGCAGCCCTTGCGCTAGTATCACCAACAGAACCGGTGGCAGATACACCCGTAACAAAAACGCGTACGGGGAACGCCGCTATAACAGTGCCTAAAGACCCTATGGCGGAAACGCCTGTCGGAGTTATATTAGCCTTAGCAGTTTCAGTCGTGTTCCCGATAGACCCAGTGGCTGAGACGCCCGTTATAGTGGTGTTAGCTTTAGCGGCTACAATAGTAGTACCAACGGAACCAACGGCTCCAACACCTGTAAGAGTAATACTTACATTGGATATGGCCGTAACACTGACTGTACCGATAGAACCAGTTGCAGATACGCTAGTTACGTACGCATTTATATCCGAGCCTAATGCAGCGAATGGCGCAGCCGCGAAGGAGGTAAAACCAAACCTGTGTAATCCCCCCTTCTGGCTAGGTTAACGGTATTAGGGTTTAACCCCCAAGGTACTGCGCACCGGCAGCAGCTACGGCAGCGATTGCACCGAGCAGGCCAGCGATCTTAGCTTTCTTACTCAGCTTAGGTTGCGCTTCGTCCATAGGCAGGATTTTATCCGCTGCTTTTTTGAGGAGCGCTTTTTCAATTTCCTTCTTTAGCGTGCTTTTCAAGTCCATTGTTCTTCTCCTTATATCCACGCCGCATATTTTCTTGTCTTTGCCTTGCGGTCTTCGAGGCCATGTGTACCACCATTAATCCGTTTTGTCAGCGCAAGTATTGCAGCATCGCCAACACCTTGGTCACAGATCGACCATAGCTTGTTCCGGTCAAAGAACCAAAGAGCGCTCTCGAAGCAGAGTTCGGTCGCCACCAGATCAGGATTGTCCATAATGTCTGGACGGTTTACGTAGTTTGCAAAGGCTTGGTACGTGTCCTTGCCCGTCAATTGGAGGGCACCTCGGCCTCGGAATTTCCATCCGTCTCCGCTGGTTTCAGGTCCGTTGCCCATGCGATTTGCATAGACACGATTGGCAATCTTTTGCGGTTGGCGTTCGTAGGCACGAGCCAGCGCATCAGTCGGGAAGTACTTACCGAAGATGCCGCGCAGTCCCTTAGCACCGTAGTTAAGGTTCTCACTGAACGCTTTGAAGCCGCCGCTTTCATGCGCCGTTTGAGCAAAGAAATGCGCAGCGCGAGCAGATGATAATTTATAAAAAGCCGCAGCTTTCTTATACGTACCCGGACCAAATGCACCATCTGCGGTCACCCCGATTTTCTTCTGAAGATTGATTAAGCTCACTTGTCTTTATCCTTATTCCAAAGCTCAAACAGCGTTTTGATCTTCTCTTCCGCAACGCCAAGGCGCACATCCATTTTGGCAAGGATGATGGTCAGCGAGATAAACGCCAATACAATCGGCCAGAGCTGGCCAATCAGTTCAACGGTAGAGAGTTCGCCCGCCATTACGCCGCCGGATTACGCCAGTCTGGGAAATCATCTTCATTGACCACGCCGTCGCCGTTAGCATCGTAGCGCAGGTCGTTGCGGTACTTTTCCCAAGGAGCAAGGTCATCGTCGTCACCATCTTCAGGCTCGTCAATAAAGACTGTGCCGTTTGGGTCGTCGTACGCCTTTGACACTTCTGCTTCCATTGCAGGCGTTAGTTCAAGTGGCGCTTCTGGCTCAGGCTCTTTGTTACGCGCATTGGCGTTGAGGCTCAAACCACCCAGCAGACCTACGAAGGCACCGATCACCATGTTGAAGGCTGGGCCGACAATCTCAAAGACCTTGTCGCTGTCAACGACGCTGTTAGGGGCAAATAAGCCAATAACCAAGGCCGCAACCACCACAAGCACAACACATGCAAGCGTCACAACCGCAGTGCGGATCGTAAACTCAACGGTATCCTCGATACCGTCCTTGCTGCTTTCAAAACTACTCAGGAAGCTCATCTTCTTCATCCTTCTTCTTTTGCATAGCGCCGCTACCCTGCCCCGCCATCAATCCTGCCAATGCCCCGACAATGAACGTCGCTATCGGGTTAATCAACTTGAAAAACTCAGCGTCGTTGGGCGACTGCCCTTCCATCGGCTGCGATACAAACACTAGCGAATACAGCACGGTTGCTACGATGAACGTCAGCGTCAGCGATAAAACAATGCCGACAATGAACCGCAGCAGTTCCTCTGGCGACCAATCTTTAGTGGGTTTCATGCTCTTGCTCGTCTTCGCCCGTATTAATCAGCCATTCAGTGCAGTAGCCCATAGCGATGCACTTGGGCTTCTTGCAGATTTCCTCCTGCCAGTTCGCAGGGTCTTGGCAGTCGTAGCGGTAGCGGTCTTGGCAACCCATTAGGACCATCGCCGCCAGTAGTAGGCTAACTACGCGCATGACGTAGTCTTAGGCCCAAGGAAGTGGTGGGGTGACCACTGGTGGCACGATCTGGTCATTGATCTGCTCCGCCACATTTGCCTCGTAGGAGGCAACCTGCTCAGTACCCATTGCGGCCTGCACCCAACCAATAACCTGCGCTTCAGTCAGGTCTGCATATGGTATGAAAGGTGCAGTTGGGTCGATGGTGACAGCCTGTGTACCGTAGACATAGCCTGTGAAGCCAGCTTCTTCGCCAGTCAGCGTCCAGTGGACGTTGAAAACCACATCGGTTTCGTTATCAGCCTCGGGGTAGCAGTCCATCTGAACGACTGCCCATGTGTATGTTGTTGCCATTATGTTACTCCTGCGCCTGAGATTACCCACACTGTTGAGGTTACTTTGAGGCATGTAGCGACGCCATACTGGGCCAGTGTGCGAGACCCTGTAGTGGCAGTCCCAGCCAAACGGAGCGTGTCCGTTGTGATGCTGATCGTCTGGCTGCTGCCGCTGTTGTTGAAGATAGACACCGCAGACCCGATAGGAAACGCCACCGATCCGTTTGCGGGGATAACCACACCCCCTGTTGTGATGCTGATGTGCTTGCCCATGTCAGTGAGCGCCAGCGTATACGAAGCCGTCTGGCTGTTCTGCGGCAGACCCTTGTAACCAACTGCGTCAGCAAGATCGGATGATGTTATGCCGCCTGTGCTGAGGATGCGGAAGCGTTCGTTGCCATTGGTGCGGAACGCCATTGCACTTGAACCCTGAACCGTAATAAGACCGGCATCAGTACAGGCAATTAGGCCATTTTCAGCCGACACCGCACTGTTGGTGAACTGAAGGGCCGCAGCAGTTGCAGTGGCATTTGAGCGTAAACGCGCCGCGTAACCAAGGCCAGAGGTCGTGTCAGCAGCCGAAACATCAAGCCTGTAACCGGGGCCGCTGTTCCCAATCCCGACATTGCCGCTGGCGTCGATACGCATACGCTCAGTATTGTTCGTGCCGAGGATTAGCGGGATTGCAGTTACGGCAAAGATGTTTACGTCGCTGGAAGACGCATACATATTGGAATAAAGTGTACCAGCAACAGAGAAACGCAAGTCCGCTGCGCCAGAAGCCCTGTTAATTTGAAGCGCAGCACCAGGGGTTTGTGTACCAATCCCGACGCCTGTGCTAGTAAGGCAAAGGGTGTCATTTGAAGTTCCTGCCGCCACGCCAAATGGGTATTTGCTGCCAGTACTATCAAGCAAATACCAACGCCCAGTAGTGGAGTTATTTACGCGCCAAGTCTGGCCGTTGTTCGTCCACTGAAGCTGTTGATCTTCACCGCCAGTAAGTGAGACCTTGCCGTTGACATCCAGCTTTGATGAAGGGCTGCTAGTACCAATCCCGACGTTGCCGCTGCTGTCGATGCGCATGCGTTCTGAGCCGTTGGTGATGAACTGGAAGTAGTTCGCGCCCGTTGTACCCATCGAAATCGCGCCTGTGCCGACCTTGTAGAACCGAGCCAAGCCACTGACGTTGTCGATCAGGATTGGGCCAGCACCCGTGCTGTCGATAAGCTGGATTTCGCCACCGCTCTCGTTGTAATTGAACTGGTGAGTGCTTGAAACGCCGCCGATACTAAGCGTTGTGGTGCCATCACTGGCGATGCGCATGCGTTCCGTGGTCGCGTTATTACTGAATATCAGATTTCCACTTGAATTGGCAGAAATCGAAGCGCTCCAAGACCCTTGGCTTTCAAGCGCGATAATCGGTGTGCCAGATGAAGCCTTTGAAACAACTAGCGTACCCAAACTTGCTGGCGAACTCGTACCAATCCCGACGTTCGTGCCATCGTCGTACACCACAGACGCGCTGACAGCCGATGTGCCGTTACCCTTGACCAGATAGCCAGATGTGAGCGACGTTGCGCCTGTGCCGCCATTGGCGACGGGTAGGGTACCGTAACCGTTCGAGATAGCCTTCTCAGCCGGATAATCCGAAAACACAGTAGATATACCCGCAAGGGTAATCTTAGTTACACCGCCTGCGCTGGACGACAGGACAGTATCGCGTGAAAGCGTAGTACCAGCAGAGGTATATGTGCCGATCCCGACTTCCCAAGCTGTACCGCTGGTAATCGTATAATATGTAGTGTTACCATTCCCGATAGCCGCAAACGACTGAAAGCCACTAACAGCACCAGCAAGAGTTATCGTGCCAGTGCCAGTAGTGGTGGTCGTTTCCTGTACGCGGTTAGCGAGAACAAGTGCCATTACATAAGGTTCCGTAGTTTGTAGATTGTGGTCAGATATGTATCAGTGACGCCATCAACCAGATTGCCAACAGCCCGATTACCCCGACAAATAGCCTCATGGTTCTTCTCGATCCAAGCTGCGTCTTCGGTCAATACTGCGAGAATTTCCGAAGCTTTTGTGGGGGTCTTTGGGATTGTACCAATCAGTTCGAATGCACCTTGGTACGCCTCCACCAGCTTATCTACGTTGTCAATAACACCATCATAGAACTCGTTCAGCGCGATATGTCGCGCATAAGCACCGACACCATTAACTGTCCAGTGTTCAAAATGCGCAAGATTACGGGCGTAGAACACCCGACTGACGAGGTCTTCGATCATTACGCAATCCTAATGATAGCCGAGGTATTGTTATTCGTCGGGAAGATAATGGTGAAATCACCCGCCGTCGAAGTCTTGTCCGAACCGAAATCCAGCACAGCCACAGCAGCATTGGTCAGCGTGGTATTCGCCGTGCCGTTAGCCGAAGGGGTTGTGTTGTAAATCATCGCACCGCGAGCCGTTATAGTAGCATTGCTAAATGTCAGGTTACTAAAGGTTGTGAAGCCTGTACCAGTCGAAGCGTTTGTATTTGTAGCCGTCACACCACCGTTAACGAGTGCAGCGCCGCCAGCGGTGTAGTTTGTACCAGTAGCTTCGCCAGACGACGTGTAGGAAGTCGTGTTTGCGTCAATCGTAGCCGACGATGTATATAGCGCCAACTTGAAGGTGTCGCCACCAGTGCTACGAAAATCGTGTACAGCCAGCAGAATTTCGGCTTTGAAGCTGGTTGTCATAGCCTGTGTAATAGCCATGGGTATTCTCCTTAAGAGTCGATTAGTTTTACAAGCTCGGGGAAACCAGCTTCAGTGAATTTAGCTGCCAGAGTTACGTTACGCGAGCGCATTGCTTCACGCATGAAGTAGATGAGCACCTCGCGTAGGTTCTCTTGGAAGGCACGGGCCTGATCCGCAATCACCGGGGGTGCGTTATCTCCTACATTGATAATTTGGTTAAGAGCGCGCTCAGCAAGCTCCTCAGCAGAAAACCCACGACCATTTGTAGTCATGACCTGCACGGTGCCAAGAGCCGAAGAAAGTTCGTTAATCATTTAACTGGGTACCTAACTTGTGGGGTACGATACATATCCTGACGGTTTTTACCTTCGCCAAGTTGTTTCAGCATAGCAAGTGCTTCGCCATACCGCTGCTGATAATTAGCGATAATCTCCGCCTCACCCTTCATGAATGTGTAGGCTTCAAGCAAAGAACCATAAAGCAAGACACTATCAAAATTGTCACCCAGCCACGTCGTACCCGCAGTCACGATGGACTCTGGGTAGTAGAAGTAGTGCAGTTCGACTTCGTAGTCATCGTCCGGCGTGGGGCCAAGGATGTACGAGTTCTCGTCGAAGAACGCATAATGAGTCGGAAAACCCGTATCGCTTGGGTTAGGGAACGCCTGTCGGATATAGCTTACATCCTTATCGAGTAAATACTCGTAGTTCCCGTCCGCATCAACCGCAGCCAGTGAGAAGTTTGCAAGCCAGTCAGACGGTACGGAGAGGTACTTATTACCCGCTGTGAGGTTACCGGTTACGTTCTTACGTAGGTCCAGAAGCTGGACCATGTTGTAAATACGCTGTTCGGCCTCTTGAATGAACGTGTTAATCTGTTCGGTAGACGTATACGTAACCGTTGTCGGTAACCCGGCAGGGGCACCCCATGTAGTATCGGGGAAGTCGTTTTCGACGTACCCCTTAATGGTTTCGAACAGAGTAGCGTAGTTCATTAGCCCATCTTCGTGCTGCTGCTGTTACCACGGGTAGTGTTTTTAGTACCCCGAGTACGCAGCGTTTGAGTATTAGGAATTTTGTTCGGATAGCCGTTGTTGCCAAGGTTGATATCCTTGCTGCCCGACATGGTGTGCGGCGCAGCATAGGCGCTTGCCGGTTTGTTATTTACCTTAGCCATTCTTCACCACCTTAACTTCGTTGCTCGAAACAGAGCGCACGGATTTCTTTTGGTTAGCAATCTTAGCTAGATTACGTCCCAGCTTTAACATTTGTTCGTTGGTTTTACCACCCTTAGCCATAACTTACTCCTATGTTTGTATCGTTACCGTACCGACTTCACCTGTGCCTAATAGCGTATTTGGTAGATCAGGCAAAGCTAAAGCGTTATTAAGCCCAACAGGTGCCCAACCCCACTGGATAATACGACTACCGTCAGAGGGCGTACCGAAAGCTAATGAGTTACTCGATGGCACTTCACCACGGACTAGTACCTTAAGTCCGGTCATACCAGCTTGCCAATAACTTACGTCTGGACGTGGGTTACGCAGTGCTTGTGGATCATCGACCGGATACATACCGATCTGAAGCTGCGGCTGGTCTGGCTCCCAACAAGTAGGGCACACAAGGATATTGGTGCTCTTGGTCTTGATGGTAAGCTTGCGAAGCTGTTTTAGTTTATACCGAAAGCCACAGCGGTCACACTCTGCAATGGCCTTCTTACCAGAGGCAAACGGATTGGGCATCGTACCTCCTAGATGAACATCTGGCGCGGAGCGATCCGCAGGGGAGCCTTTTCACGGTCTTCGTCAGCAGCCTGTTGCCAAGCTTCGTCGTACATCTGCTTCAATAATCCTGTACGCTCCATAGCGCCGGGAAGTTTAAGCGATAGATAATACGCCAATCCGGCCACCATACAAGGGAGAAAGCGGAATGGTATATCCTGTGTAGTTAAACCGGTACCGGCATCCTGAATACGGCGCAAACGGTAGTAAAAGAAGACGTAGTAGTCGCTCTGCTCGGGAGCAGGCCACACGTTAATCTGCGGAGGAGACACCCCACTCACCGGATAGTCTGCACCTGACTGACGGTTAATCCACACTTGGATAGGACGCCCTTGAGCATTCTTGTTCGGGATCGTGATGTATGTGTCGGCGCTGATACGGTTAATATTGATATCAAGCTGGTTTGAAGATGTACCCGCATTTGTACGGATAACGTGTTCTAACAGGTCAATCGTGTCCACTGGCAGGTCGTATGTGATTTGCCCCTGCACCATAGGGATCGAGCCTTGCTCGATGGTCCACAGGTTGATGCCGCGGTTTGCCCACTCAATGGTCATCAGGTTCAAACTACGGCGAGCAGTACGGAAATCGTAACCCGTGCGAAGCTCAGCACCGCACCGCTCAAAAGCCTCTTCGATAAGGCTATTAAGGTCCAGATTAAAGTCTGTGGTGCCGGTCGTAGTCATTAGCGGTTATAACCTTTCATACGCTGCATATTGCGCATGGCTTGCATACGTGGAGCTTCTTGGCCCATTTGCTGCTGGTTAGCCGCTTGTGGCATTGCCGGAGGTCTCATTGGGTTCTGCATTGCCGCCTGCTGTCCCGCTTGCATCTGCGGCTGCTGCATTGGGTTTGCCTGTAACTGCTGCTGCATTTGGTCGGGGGAATACCCCAACATACCGGGCTTACCCGCAGCCTGTAACTGGTTGTTAAGCGCGAGGGTTTGGTTCGGCTGCTGCCCTGCCTGCTGCCCTGCCTGCATCATTGCGTTCTGCTGCTGCGCATCCAAAAACTGTCGGTACTGATCTACTGGAGGGGCAGAAGGCTGGCCACCCACCCTTTGTTGGTACCGCTGCATTGCCTCTGCGGGGATTTGCGTAGGCGCACCGCCCATAGGTTGGCCTATAAGGGACTGACCCTGTTGCATCGGGTTCTGCTGCGCCTGCATAAACTGCTGGTATTGCTGCTGCGCCATTGGGTTCTGCTGCGGCTGAAGCGCGCCAAGTCCACCCTGTGGGGGCATACCACCCATTGGCTGCTGAAGCTGGCCGAAACCACCCATAGGCTTGTTCTGCATTGGTTGTTGAGATTGACCTAAAAAGCCACCGAAGTTTGGCATATTCATCTTACTTACCTTTCTTAAAGCCTTTTAGCATTTGCGCAAACCGTGCACGTTGGCCGAGTTTGCCGGGAGCCTTAGCGGCTTTAGCGAGTTTCTTCGCCGGAATTGGTTTACCCTTCTTAGCGCCAAGGGCCGAGCGCAGCGCACCCGGCTTCTTGATAGCTTTCGAAATATCCAGCTTACCACCAGTAGCCATACCGATAGCTTCGCCTTTAGGCATTTTGGACTTCTTCATAGCACCCATACCACGACAAGGTCGCATGTTACTCTCCTAGAACTGGCCAAACGTATTCGTACGGGAAGCCTTCCTGTGACGGAAGATCGCGCAGAGCCTGCCGATATGCAAGGTAATTCGCTGGGACGGGGTTGCCTTCCTCGAATGCGCGGGTGATTACCCAGTCGCAGCGGGTCAGTGCGCTGTCACGCGCATCGCGCATGTTGAACTCGGCAAGGTTGCGATCCAGCTCGTGCGGGACAGGATTGATCGTAACGCTGCCGTCCTCGTTGTCCGTGAAAGACAGTGTGAAGCTATGTGTGCGGCTGCTCTGCGTCGGATTCGGTCCCATCTGCGCCGGATACGCAGAACAAGCCTCAAGCTGTTCGTATGTCGGCTCGTCGTCGATTGTGACATCGGGATTTTCGGCGCGCATTTCCTCTAGGGAATACGGGAACTTTGCCAGCGCGCCGTCTATAATTTTAGCGTACATCGGTCAGCCTCACAGGAATGAGTTGTTGAGAAGGGTTTGCATCGTTCCGTTACTCACCGATATAAGCATTTCAAACCCACCGTTTGCGGAGTTGCCTGCAAAGGAAACGGTAAAATCAGAACCAGCGTAATATGTGGACGACGAACTGTTGATTGTGAACTGGATTGAGTTAACGGTCGGGGAGGCTGACGTAAAATCCCCCGACCCGAAGCCCAGAATATAATCCGATCCGGACTTAGAGACAACAGCGCCTAAGCGGCCACCGCTATTGTTGTATGGCGACCCTGTTGTTGAAACATATATACCCGGATTTGATCCTGCGTACCCAGACGAGGCATCAAACGGTGCAAGGTTTGGTGTTGTTTGCGCGTTTTTGCTATCTGCAAAAAGCGTTTGCAGCCCTGAGTTAATAATAAGCAACCCATAACAAGCTACTGTATCATCAGAGACAGTAAACGTACTCGGCATGTTATTGAAATCAGTGCCGGATGTGTAGGACGTCATCGTGCTAGTGCTGTCAAAAATGCTGATTGAGGTTATCGTGTCGAATGAGACGTTATACCCACTGCTACCGTTCTTAAAAAAGAAGGCTCCGTAGTTTGACGGGCTTGTTGCGTTACCAATCAAAGGCTTTGAATAAGTCGAACTTGGTGCGTTGTTGTAAAACGTGCCAGATGAGGAAGTGGTTACGTTCAGGACGTTAATCGTCGGGCCACCGCCAGAAGCAGCGATAGTGATGGAGCCAGAGCCATTAGTAATAGTTACGCCGCTACCCGCTGTCAGGTTAGCAACGCTGTAGCCGCTGCCGTTACCGATCAGAAGCTGACCATTTGATGGTGTCGTGGTTGTGCCAGTGCCGCCTTGCGATGTACCGAGCGTCCCACTGATTGAGACAGGTTGCCACGATGCAGTCGTGCCGTTCGATGTCAGGACGTAGCTGCTTGTGCCGATGGCAAGACGGGTGGCGCTGTTCGTGCCGTTCCCGATGACAAGATCGCCAGTTGTGGTGATTGGGGTCAGGGCGTTGTACGCAGCGGATTTAGTCGTCGCGCTTGTGCCGCCGGAAGCGATAGGAAGCGTGCCAGTCGTCAGCGCGCTGGTCGAGCTTGCATAAACTGCGCCGCCAGAAGTGAACGCAGTCAGACCCGTGCCGCCACGGTTGGTCGCGACAGTGACGCCGTTCCATGTGGCGCTGGTGATTGAGCCTGCGTAATCGAGGGTGTTGGTTGACCACGACACGTTGGCTGGTGCTTGGTCGTGCCGGTCCCATGTGCCAGCAGCAGTGCCGTTCGTTTGCAGGGTGACGAACACGTAGCCGCCAGAGGGCACCGAAACAATAAGAGTGCCTGAGTTGTTGTTGACCGTAATCGCGCCGCTGGTCTGGTTGTTGTCGAACCTGAAGATAGCGCCGACCGTCAGTGTCGTTGCGTTGGGCAGCTGGATGACTTGACCACCAGAGCCGCTAACAGCGCTCACAGGGGCTGACGATACCGTAAGAACGACCGGCGTTGCGGAAGCAGTAATCGCGGCCAAGCGATTAACAAGACCAGAAACACTGGCCGCAGTTACCTGATAGTTCGCACCGGAGCGGGCGATAGGAATCGCGTCAGTGCTTAACGCTGGATCGCCTGATGTAAGGGCGCTGATTTTGGTATTAGGCATCGACTACTCCAGCAAAATATATGAGCCGTCTTCTAACAGAAGATACGACCCGTCTTCAAGCAATAAGGCCGAGGGCGTCACCGGAGTTCCGCTACCAAAACCCGCCAAGAAACCCATCAAGCCACTCCATAAGCCTGATACGAGCCTATAGAGACCCGAACCAAGACCTAGCCCAGAAGTGCCGCTTGATAGGCCGCTCGACATTAGTTACGTAGACCAGCCTGAACAATCGTAAGTTTAGCTGAACCCGCACCGGCAGTTTGCTGAAGACGCACTGCTGTAGGGATATAGGCGTAGTTACCTTGGCGATTGACTGTCTGCGTCACCATGTTGGTGTCAGGGTGGTCGAACCACGTTGGCGTGATCGAAGTGTCAAGCACGTTATCCAGCGTTTGCTGGACAGTCCAAGTAGCCGAACCTGTGACCACGACCTGAAGCGATACCTCAGGACGACCGTAGTAATCAAGCACAGCAACGCCGGAGTTAACCGTGCCGCCACTGGCGTTACTAGTGTTTAGGACTATCGGGCGCATTACTTACGTCCACCCATTTTGCCGCCGCTGCAAGCCATAACGACGCGCTTAGCTTTGGTCTTACCACGAACAGCGCAGCCGTCGATGGAACCGCCCTTAGCGAACTTCGGCATCGCACGACCCTTGGTATCAGCCGACTTCTTCTTCATAGCAGCGCCAAACTTAGTCGCCGCGAATGGATTACCCTTAGCTTTTGCTTTAGCTTTTCCACCTTTTGCCATATTCATGCTCCCCATAGCCTTCGACGAAGGCATTTCTTTAGTGACGCCACCAGAGGCAAAACGCCTTTCCGAACGGTTTCCACGCCCGATAGCTGCGGCCTGTTCTGGCGTGACTTTCTCTTTCTTTATAGACTCGCGGAACTTAGCATCTGCTTTCCGTTCGGCAGCAGTTGGTTGTGGGGGCGTCGAACCACCCTTAGCCATCTTCTTGATCTTGCCGCCTTTTGCATAACCTTTTGCTTTCTGTGACTTAGCAAACCTATCGTTGGCTTCATCTGAAATATAGCTGAAAGGGTTCAGGTACGAGAGAGCCGCGCCTGCGCGTGCACGTGAAGCAGCAGCGCTGGTATCCTTAGGATCAGCCGCTCTGGCCATCCGGCTAGTACCGGTACCTTTTGTGGTTTCGGTTTTTGTGCCTGTTTTGATATCGCCGGTCTTACCAATCCGGGCAGCACCGTAGCTATTTTTTCCGGTTTTTAAGTCGCTAAAAGCTGCCTTATCGAACTTAGATGGAGCCATAGGTGCTTCGGCCATCCTCGCGGCAGTTTTAAAATTAGTTTTTTTCAGGCTGTCTTGGAAGAATTTATTCCGAGCTATGTCAGCAGCGGAAGGCTTATCCGCTGTCTTAGCCGCTGGTTTAGCTGTGGGCTTCTTACCAATGGAGCTATTCATCTTGGGCGTGGCTAGGCTGTCTGTGACTTTGCCTGTAGGACCAGCGGTATCTTTCGTCACCGACTGTGCTGCGCCATACTTACGGGTCTTTGTCAGGTTGCTTTCTGCGGCACGCTCAGCGGCGCGAGTAGCAGTGCGATCTGTACCCATACGCTTGGCACGGTCGTCTTCTGCGTCAGCTTTGCGTTGGTCGCGCTTCGCGGCAGCTATTTCGGCTGCGCGTCCAGTCTTACGCTTCATCGCATTTTGGTAATCTTTTTCAATGTCCGCCATGCGCCGGTCATAACGGCCTTGAGCGCCACCTTCAGAAAACTTTTTCATTTTACGTGCCATATCTTTATTCCTTACCTAGCCATCTTTGCACGGTCTTCGTCTCGTATATACGAATTACCGTCCATATAATAGTAAACAACGCGGCGACTGCCGGAAGTACAGAAACGATTGTACCGACAACCGTGAAGATCGAAGCTGCGTCTATAGCGTGCTTAAAAGTTTCATGCCCGGGTGACATCTTCAACAATCCCATGCTCGAAGTGATTTATTAATGCGGCTGTTCGGGTCCTTGGCGGTTTTGGCTGAAGTCAGCTTCTTTTTCATACCCGACATGCGGGCACAGAACGACTTCTTGCGCGGGCCACCCTTTGGCTGCGGGGCCTTCAACCCGGGTTTATCCGGGTTAGCTTTATTATAGGATGCGCGACCCTTGGCGTTCAGCCCGCCAGACTTCGCTTTACCTTCTTTGCGTGTCCAAGCGGGCGTCTTGGCCATTAGCAGACCTTCCCACGAGTTTTACCCTTACGGGCGATACCATCACCGCGCTTGGAGGCAGAAGAAACTGAGCCGCCCTTCTTAAAACCAGTCACCTCATTAACCTTAGCACGTGCCTTAGCATACATGCCTGCACCGGGTTTTTCAGCATCGGCTTTGAGCTTACGACGTTTGATTTCCTTCTTAGCTTTGGCTGTATCATCCGCATGTGCATCTACGTTACGGGCGCGAGTGCGCGCTGCTGCCGCAGATGATGTGGCACCTTCTTTATCATACGCTTTAGCGCGCTGACGTAGTGTGCTTGCATCGGATGTAGGTAATCCACCCGCGATACCTGCGAAGTTCATACGCACCTTGTCTATAATCGACCCGTCAACCCCACGGATTGTAGACTCCTCCGTTGGCGTTTGTGGCCGAGAACCCGGCATATTAGTCCGGGCTGCGACTTGGTCGCTATATGAGTACCGCTCTTGCTTCTTGACCATTAGACAAACTTCCCTTTGGTCTTGCCCTTGGTAGCGCAGCCATCGGCGCGCTTCGAGGCAGAGCCACCAGCGGCCATTTTCTTGGCTGTGCCGCCTTTTTTAAACTTTCTTGTAACGCTAAGTCCGTATCCCTTTGGCGGGCCGTTGCCAGCTAAGTTGCTTAAAGTAGAAGAAGGCTGACTAATCATAGTAGGACTGACTCGAAAACCGCCGCTACCGCCGTTACCGCTACCGCTACCGCTAGACATAAGGTTGTAATCTAAATTTTGAAGGGGTACCGAACCGCCTGAAACGCTGCGGCCTTGTTTAAACCGTTCTACTTTCTTAGTCATTATGCAGCATCCTTCTTTGATGGGACGAGCATCGGATAGAGGACGTCCTTGCCAAATTCACCTTCGTACTCTTGCACGCCCATGTGGCCCAGCTTGATGGTCGGATCGACCCAGACTTCAAAACCTTGCTCACGAGCGCGGTCACAGAAGAGGTAATCCTCCCCGATGTAGCCTTCGTCAGTTTTCATGAAATCAAACATGCAGGGGACGGTGCGCTCTGAGCGTTCGTCGTAATAGCGCCACTCAGGGTGAGCAGCGTCAAGGGTTTCGAATACATCGCGGCGGACCATCATAAAGGCAGTAGCTACGCGCTTGGCACGGACAAGGCCCATACCGTTCATCGTAAGCTCACCGTCTTCATCGCTGTCCAACGTGCCGATATACGTCTTAGTAGTGCTACGCGTGCGCGGCACACCGGCAACGATGCCCTTCTTGGGGTCTGAGGTCCAAGCCATAAGGCGGAAAACGTCAGTAGCCTCAAAATTGATATCGCTGTCAATGAACATTAAGTCTGTGCAGTCAGAGTCCAGCATGTCCTGCGCGAGCAGGTTGCGAGCACGGGAGACAACAGAACAGCCGCAAATGCTACCAATCTGAATATCAACCCCGTGCTGCTGAGCTTGCTGGGCGAACTGAGCCAATGAGATAGCCAACTTCAAAGAGACTTTGAAATCATAGGCCGGGAGCGCAATAAATACGCTGCGTCCAGCTAAATCATAAGTTTTTTCGTTCTGCATAGTTCACCTGTCATTCGTTATAGAGAAGACCCTATTACGAGGTAGCGAATGGTGTAGCAAGTGTGCCCGAACCGATAAGTGCACCCTGCACCAACCAAGTATTCGCAGCGACAGCCGTAATGGTGAAGTACGAACCCGCAATACCACCAGTTGTCGTGCCGTTCAGGTTGATTGAGCGTGTAGTCGAGCCGTTAGCAACATAGGCACTGGCAGCGCCAGCGCTGGTAGCAAGGCTAACCGAACCCAACAAGAAATCGCCCGATCCTGTGATTACCTTAACCGCAGTAGCAGCCGAAGGCAGGAAGAACGTGTAGATAACGCCAAGATTGTTTGGGTTGTTCGGATCGGAACCCGGACCAGCCGAAGAGGGATCAGCCGTTGCGTTAACCGCAGGCAGTGTGATTGTGGTTGTTGCGGCAGTGACGTTGATTGTGCGACCGCCGTAGTTGTTTACGTCGAGCGTCAGTGTCGCAGCGGAAGCCGCTTTGATCGAACCGGGGCCGTCAGAAATAAAGCCGTTCAATGAGCGAACGGGACCCTGAAAAGTAGTAATCGCCATAATAATATCTCCGTGTAGTAGCACATCCCCACATCATCGCTACTACGTCTGCTAGGACAGTTGATGTGAGGTAATAACCTAGTAGGTGT
>JAUKPQ010098243.1:0-16989 GCA_032273045.1 Chloridella minuta | reverse complement strand
CAGCGCCTCAAGCGCCAGTTCTAATGCTTGTCTCATAGTTTTGCGTAGTTACGTTTTTTAGGGGTAGTTGCTCTGGCATACACATTGAATTCCTTTGGCCTTAGAAAGTCTGGTGCTAGACCTTTGATAGTACCGAAGTTAGGGTCTTTTTGTCTTTGTTTCTCAGCAAACACTGTTGCTGCCTGTGAGCCTTTAGATGATGCCCTAGTGGATGCGATCAAGTCAGCGTGATAGGTATGTATGAAATCTGGATCAAATGCATTCATATGCTTTTCCTTTTCAATGTTTTGTAATTTCAATGTTTTGATCTGCACCATAACTCTTTTTAACTTCTTCTAGAGAAGGATAGTTCATTGTGTGTTCTTTGCCCATAGTGGCATTAATAGTTTTTACCCTTAATTCCTTAAGTACATGTCCAGCAAATTCAAGTTCTGCTTTAGAAACCTTTTCCATAATTTCTAGTGCAAATATCAAATCTGTTTTTTCTTTTTCGGTTAAATCGAAATTTTCGGCTTGCTTTTCAATTATTTCTCTATTCATTTTGATTCCTCGTTTAATACATTTTTCCAAACATAGTGGTGATGCATATCAACAACACAACTCATTGAGCTACCAATAAGACTACATTCCATTTGATCAACTTCGTTATGAAAGATACATCCTTCACAACCATTTATGTTATTAATGGATTCCCCTTTTACCAATTTAATACGAACATGTTTTAATTTGTCGCCAGAATGATTAAACAACTTTTCTTTTATATCAATCATTGGTTGCCTTCTTTGGTTAACTCTCTGTCTGCTACATAGTCATGGACAATCAATCCGTTTTCTATGCTGCCAACCCACATTTCAGGTATCCAAGTAAAGCTTCCGTCCCGTTTCTTTCTTAAATGGCCTCTACGCTTGTGCCTTGCTGGACTGGCATGACTTCCACCTTTGTGTTCCTGCTTTACTTGAGCGCTTGGTTTAAGTTCAATAGTGTTCCATGAATATAAAAGTGGTTGGTGGTTTGCTCTACGTTTTCTATTTATAAAGTCTAAGCCTTTAGCGTTGTGGGCTAGTAAAACCTCATCAGTTGTGTGCGCCCTCATGTTTACCAAAGTAACTATATTTAAAGCAGCAAGACAAGCTTTACTAAACATACTAGAAGACAAATTCTCTCCATCTTTACCAAAGTATTTACGTTGAACTCTAACAAAATGTTCAGCAGGATCGCTGTCCTTTATATCAATCACAAATGCCATTGGAGTTTCATCTAAATTTTGCGACCACATGCATAGCAAAGCCCCTTCATGGTTATTTACTTTGCCATATCTTTCGTATGTAACTACTGTGCCTTCAAGTTGTGGGTGAATGATTGCCATTTTTTCACATGGTGTTACAAAATCAGAAATTTTAGATTTATTGTTTTTCCATTCTGGTATGTTTTCACTAGCCCAAGATATCAATTCTTGTTCGCCAAGTTCATTAATATTTGACAAATCAAACCAAGTAAAGTCAGCAACGTCAAAGCCAACTTTGGATGCGATGTTTGCTACTTTGGGATTCATGTGAGCGACCATTCCCTTTCTGAGCGACCTGCGTCCGAGTAAACAGTCTGGCCTGTGGTGGCTACCATGCCTACCTTTTGTAACTCAGGAAGTCTCCGAGCCACTTGGTTTGGGTTCAACCCAGTCAGTCTGGCGATCCCGTCTTTGCCCAGCGGTCCATGCTCTAACAGACAGTTGTAGATCAAGTCCATGTGCTGGGGTGCTACTTCCTTTATTTCCTCCGCTGCTTTTAAGCTTGTATGGGGGTCGGTCTTTCGGGCTCTGAAGAATTTGAAGAACTTCACGGGGTAACTCCTTTGATCTGTAAATAATTCCATGCTCTCTTGTCCATAGTTCATGACAACGTCCTTGCTTTTCCATTTTCAATTTAAATTCTGGTGTGCAGTCTTCACAAATCAGTGCCGGCTCATTTGCTCTGTATGCATCCGCTCTCCACATGTAGTACTGTTGGTCTGAATCAAAACAGTCTGGGATGTGGGTCTTATTTGGGTTCATAGGTTTGTCGGGGGCATCGATAAACAAATCAAATTGCACTCTAGCCCCCTGTTGATTAAAACGGTACGTCAGAGTCCATGTCAGCTACTGCATTTCTGCGTGTAGGTTCATCTACTTTACGTTCAGGGAAAGAGGCCTGTGCTTTCTTTAAAACCACATCACCAAACTCTCTGCTTGCATACACAAAGTTGAAGTAGCTTCCATCTTCTTTTTTCTTTGATGGAAACTTAACAAAGTCACCGTTCTTACCTTTTACTATTGAACAACTCTTGATGACAATGAAAGGGTCTTTGCCCTCTTTGCTTGCCAGAGACACATTGAATGAAGGCCATTGACCATCAAACCATTCGACTTTTACTTCCATAATTAACCTTTTGCTTTCTTGATTGCTGATCTGGTTGCTGAAGACAATTTGTCCCAGAGCCATATTTTTTGATCTGCGTCTAGCATTGCTTCATCGAGCATTTGTGATGCTTCTTTTGCTTTGCCATTGCCGACCAAGTCCTCGCAAGACGATGCCATCTCACGAAGGAACTCTTCATCTTCCTCGTTAACCTGTGGGTTACCTTTGGGAGTAATTATTGGTGCATCACCTTTGCGTCCTGTTGTCGCATCTAACGCATCATGTTCTACGATTTCGAGAGCTGCAACCCACAAATATCTGCGTAGGTATGTTTGTACTGCGCCTAGGTTTTGGACCTCATGACAGCCCTTTAAAGCTGCCGTAGACATAGGACTAGAGATAACTATCTGTTCTTCTGGTTGCTCATTGTTGATGATGGTCATGGTTGCCACTTCACGACCAAAACTGATAACCGAAGTAAGACCTATTTCACCAAAGATATTTATTGCCGGAACAACAAAGTCACCCAGTTCAAAATAATAGTAGTTAGCAAACTTGTTATGCCCTGATTTTTTAAGGGGGGCCTTATGAAATAGCCCACGCGCCATGTTTAGTTTTTGATAGACGTTCATTTGTTTGCCTTTGCGTATGCGTTGTCAAATTCTTCGTTAATGATTTCTTTTTGGTCTTCTTCGTATAAATCGCCAAAAGTCACAAAGTGGTTCTCTTGGCAACAACTAAAACCTTGTTGTGGTTGGCAACAATAGCAACAGTAAAGTTGATCTGATGCCAAAAATTCGGCACGAATGGCTTCATACAAACTTTTAGATTTCATATTAATTTCTCCAATATTTGAATTACTTTGTCTCTCAACATATCAATGATGTTTTGACCATCTAAGGTCTGCACTTCGTCTATGCTGAACATGTCTTCATAGATTCGGTGATAGAGAATGATTAGCTTCACATCTTCATACTGCACATGCTTCGTGAACCGTGCGTGTTTCATATCCCAAGTCGAGTAGTTGTCCACCCATTCCATGCTATTCCTTTACAAAAAATAAAATTAACCAGCCCCACACAATTATTGCCAACAACGATATAAAAAAGTCCTGTACTGATAATTTTTCACGGGGGCCTTCGATTGGATTGGTGTACTCATCTGGGAAAGCTTCTCTAAGCGATCTGGGGTACACCCGTGTGCTGTCGTTGACACCATCAATACTCCCTATCCAATTGATCTTTGATTTCTTTGATGATTTGGTGGTGTTCGGCATCCGTAAGAGCCCCCGATATTTCTTCGCCTTCTCTGCTGCCATCTTCATCTCCTGCGTAAATAACATCGTATTCATAGAAGTCTGGCTCACCAACACTTGGGTCACCATCAATCACGGTATAGAGCACATCACATGGACCCCAATCGCCTAGGTCTACTGTTATTTCATTCATCTTCATCTCCAAATGGATCAGCAAACTCTGAACGGGCTCCTGAGCGCAAACTCATAAATCCGTTATCTGTCTTTTGGATGTAGTCACCGTCTTGGGATATCCAATCGTCATCAGACTGGATAAAGGTTTTACCGTTTTGGTCAACCATTACGTTGTCGGTGGTGTTGTAGGTCTTTTTAGAAAAGATATTGAAATCAAACATCTTGACCGTCCAGACTCATAAAGAACTTAGCATCTTTGATAAAGGCAATAACCTCTGTCATGCTCTCAAATTTGGTTTCACAGAATTTGTTTATCAGTTCAAGCTCTAGAGCCTTCCCTTTCTCGTATCCTGCATTCCACGCATCCAAGTAATTCATATATATCCTTTCTTAACCACTTGTGTAGTCGCATCGTACATCAACCTAGGCACTAGTCAAAACAATTGTTTCTATCAAGATTTGTTAACCAATAGATAATTCCAATCACCGACTATATGTCTTCAGTTACTATACCTAGGTCTTATAGAAAGGAAGCATATGACCCCGCAAGAACTATTTAAGCTTGCTAACCCGTACCAAATATCAAAGATTTTGGGCATTACGCCATCAAGCTGCTACAAGTGGAACAAGACTGGTGAAGTGCCGCCTTTGCGCCTGTACGAGTTAAAAGAAAAGAAACCGGAGTGGTTCAAATGAGTTACAGCGACATAGAAATGAAGGTCCTGCAATGGTCTGAGGCGCGCAAGATCATTCCTAATAGCACTCCTATTGCCCAGTGGAAGAAGGCTATGGAAGAGATGGACGAACTGCGGGACGGTATTGCTTGGGAAAAATTGGATGAAACCAAGGACGCTGTAGGCGATGTGATGGTTTGTTTGATCAACATCTGTGCCTTGCTAGACATCAACTTGGTTGACTGTTTGAAGTTGGCTTATGAAGAGATAAAAGACCGCAAGGGTTACATGAATGAAGAGGGAATCTTTGTAAAGGAAACAAAATGAGCCAAGTGACTATAGTCGTGACAGACAAAGATGATGGAACGTTAAGCGTTGCTATACAGGCAGAGGCAGACGAAGGTGGGTCACAGGCTCATCAGGTGAGCTTGATGTTTTTAGATATGTTGAAAAACTTAGAAAAACCACAAATCATTACAGGGGAATAGCATGGGATGGGCACTAGGAATGGCATGTATTTTTGCTTGGTTTACTCATATCTTCTTTTGCTTTGGAAGCATGGCATGGGGATTTTTGTTGGCAGGCGCTATTTTCTTTCCAATAGGAATACTCCACGGGTTTTACTTGTGGTTTCATTGATGATATGATTTTGCGAAACACGGCTAGGTGCGAAGTCATGAGCGCACTGAAAAGAGTTACCCCTTCTCCTGCCGACTGTTTCCATCTAAGGGGCTGTTAAAAAGCGGGCTATATGCACTATTTCCAATTTAATATTGGTGACTACCAAAGTCACACAGCGCACCTTTCTGACATTGAAGACCTTGCCTACAGGCGATTGCTTGATTGGTACTATCTTCACGAATGTCCAATTCCACTTGATTTAACTGAAACTGCTAGACAGATTCGTATGCGATCGCATTGCGAATGCATAACGTCCGTATTGCAAGAGTACTTTGAGCATACTGCTGATGGGTGGATACACCATCGTGCTGATAGGGAAATATCTAAGACTGTAGATAAGTCTAGCAAGGCAAGTGAGAGCGCCAAAGCCCGATGGAATAAGGCTAAACATGCGAACGCATTGCCAACGCAATCCGATAGCAATGCTACACATAACACATTACACATTACACATAACACAAAGAATAAAGCAACTGTCGTTGCATGCCCTGACGGGCTTGATGTTTCTGTTTGGCAGGATTGGTTAAAGATTCGTAAATCAAAGAAAGCACCATTGACCGAAACGTCATGGAAACTGTTTGTCAAAGAATGCGACAAAGCAGGTTGGACTATTGATGCTGCAGTGAAGGAATGTTGTTTGAGAAACTGGGCATCGTTTAAAGCTGAGTGGATGAAAGAAAAGCAGACTCATACTGAGCGACTATCCACCACCATGTCTGTACTGACAAACGGTCTTACAACACCAAAGAAACCATTCTGGCAAACCGAGGAGACTAGCGATGTCAAACGAATTTTGTGATTCCAACCAAGGCTTTGATTACATCTTCGGACGTATGAATGCCATCTATGGAAACGACTTTGCAAGGAAGTGGGACGGCATAGACGCTAACCTGATCCGCACAGAATGGATTGGTACTCTGGGTCGCTTTTTGACCTACCGACCAGTCATGGATTACACCCTGCTACACCTCGATCCTGCTAGACCACCATCAAGCCTACAGTTCCGCAAGATTTGTCAGGACGCACCTGCCATACCTTCAAGGCAACCTTTAGCCCAGATCGAACATAAGGTTCCGGCCTACAGCGAGGAGGCTAAAAGGGAGGCTTTAGCCAAGCTTGCTCAACTTCGTAAACAGTTTACAGGTGAAGCATGAACAAAGATAGAGCGCACGAAATACTTGATAATTACAAATCAAGTTCATTAATCAATATCAGACAAGCTTTGATAGCAACTGGCGACCTAGATGTTCACGAAGACCCGACAAGACCTAGTAGAGCATTACGCAAAGATGGCCTTGAATCCTGCTACGTTAGATCACGCGAGATTGAGGGCGCAGGAACTGGAGAAAGATTCAACTGGACTATGGATTGGCATCGGAAAAGAAATCGCAGCGAGGATTAAGGAATTAAAAAATGAGCATTAGCATTTGTTTCTACGTTGATACAACCCCAGTTCCTAAAGGCCGGCCTAGGTTTCGCAGTATGGGAAAGTTTGTCAGCACCTACACCGACAGCAAGACCAGAGGATTTGAAGCATTGATCGCAGAACAGGCTAAAGATGCTATGGGCGACATGGAGCCACTAGAAACGCCTTTAACCGTGTTTTTGCACTTCACGCTACCTATCCCTGCATCAGCCTCGAAAAAGGTCAAGGAAGCCCTTTTAAACGCCCCACACACCAAAAAGCCCGACATAGATAACTTGTGTAAGTCGGTACTTGATGGAATGGCAGGAATTATTTTTAAAAACGATGGACAGATCGCATCGTTACATGCAACAAAAAAATATGGAAATGTTGGGTTTATCAATGTGTTGGTGAAAGAAGAGAATGACTAGGTGGGAGGATATTGGTTACAAAAAGCCAAGCTTCTATGAGCGCCACCTTAAAAAGCCAGACTGGTGGTGGGTAGGGTTTGTAGGACCAAGAAAGCCTTGGGGCGGTAAGCGTAAAGGCGCGGGAAAAAAAGCAATTCCTAAACCTTTTGTGGAGGGATTGACAATAGTCGTGAAGTTGAATAGGATACAACAACTATCTCTTCAAGAGATGGGGGACGGTGACCTTAGCAAAGGCATCGAAGCATTGGTAAACCAGTATTTGTAAAGGAAATGTATGTGGCCCTTCCCACCTCCAACAGGCCCAGTGCCTTGGACAGCAAAGCAAGTGCGTGAATACGCGCAAGAACAACTAAAGAAACTACCGGAGGCTCCGTTATGACTTACATCAGCGACTTTGCTATTCTGCTTGGACAGATTGCATTAGCAGTATTCATCTATTACTTTTGGAGGCACTATGCGTAAGCCAATTGGCCTATCAACCCCGATGCGGATCACTATGGAAGAAGAGGAAGCGTTTAACGAGATTGAGCGCAGGTCCAAAGTAAAGCAAGAGATCCTGACCAACCCAAGCAAGGAGGCCAAGCTCATAGCAGAGGTCACCATGCTAACTGAGGTTGTGAAGATATTGTCAGAACGTATAACAAAGCTGGAGGCAAAGTAATGATGGAAGATTATTTAAAAGCAGATGGGTTTGACGATGCTGTTATAGGTACAGCTAGTGTTTGGCGCGATCAAACCAGAGAAGATGTATTAGTTTATTCTGTTGAAAAAATAATAAAAATCTTAGAAAAAGATGCAGGTATGACAGAAGAAGAAGCTATTGAGTACATCAGCTTTAACGTGGAAGGCGCTTATGTCGGACCTAAAACGCCTGTGTTTATGTGGGATGCGCTTGTAGGGGAACTAAATGACTGATGAACAGGCACAAAAAGCAATAGACTTTATAAGAGACAACGCCCCTGCTTTTGCAAAGGCTAAGGCAGACAGAACATACATAGAAAACGCATTGAAAAGCAAAAAAGCCGTCCTTATGGCTGACAGTGACGCAAGTTCACTAGGCGCAAAAGAGATGTATGCCTATGCTCATGCAGACTATGTAGAACTACTGATGGGACTAAAAGCAGCAGTAGCAATAGAGGAAGAGACAAAGTGGCTGATGGAGGCTGCCAAACTGCGCTTTGAACACTGGAAGACCCTGCAATTTAACAACAGAGTAGAAGCGAGGGCTATGTCATGACCCAAGAAATCATTGAGATGGCTATACAGGCTGGAATAAAGCGTAGGACAGATGAGTTCTACTCAGAATTTTGCGATGGGGTTTACTTTGATGACCTTGAAGCCTTTGCCAAACTGGTAGCAGGGAAAGAGCGTGAGGCATGTGCAAAGATATGTGATGAGTTTTTTAAAGGAAACAAAAACATAAATTATTCTGACACTATAGCTATATGCATAAGAGCAAGGGGACAAGCATGACTGAAGAAGATGATGACATTCAAGCCTATGTAAAGCCTTGGGTTGGGCTTACGGATGACGAAATAAATAAGTTTGCCGACATGCTTGACGATGATTATCGTTTTGCTGTTTTTAAAAAAATAGAACAATTACTAAAGGATAAGAACGCATGAGTGGACTGCAATACTTCTTTCTAGGAACTATCTTTGGCCTCATCATGCCAATACTTATGGTCGCTGTGCAAATAGCAATTAAATGGGTGGAAATCAATGTACCGAGACGCTGACCTGCTAAAGCTTGCCCAAGGGGCAGAGTGCCTACTAAAGTGCCATCCATACTGCATGGGTGACGAAGGCTCTACAACGGTGGCAGCACACAGCAATCAATTGATACATGGCAAAGGCCGTGGACTAAAGGCTGACGACTGTATGAGCGTGTGGGCATGTAGTCGTTGCCATGACTGGCTGGACACTGGTGGTGAGTTGACCAAAAGACAGAAGGCCAAGATATTCGATGATGGTTGGTATCGTCAAGTGGGCGAATGGCACAAGATCGCAGATAATCACACCATAAAGCCTTGGCGCAAAGAAGCAGCCGAGCGCGTACTTAAACATATCGGAGCCCCACGATGAATGAAGCAGCCGAATTCCTATTGACCATGCTACATGCAGCCACTAACACCCACCTACTACACTGGACAACAAAGAGTTTTCCCCAGCATGAAGCATTGGGTAAGTTTTACACCAAGCTACCAGAGTTGGTAGACAAACTGGCAGAGAGCATGATGGGTAAGTACGACACAACACCCACATTCCCTGTGACGTATCACGCACCAGACAAGACAGCCAAAGAAGAGTTAGAAGCCTTGAAAGACTATGTGGAAGAAGAAAGAAAGAGCCTACCGCAGGATTCTGAAATACAAAACCTTGTAGACGAAATAGCTTCTTTAATAAACGAGACTTTGTTCTTGCTAAAATTTGAATAACTTTTCCTAGAAGTGTTATTTGAGGTGTTAAAACAGCATTCGAGGATGTTGACCCAAAGGTTTTTCTGTTTTTCCACTTTGGCATGTTGAAGACTAAATCGAGCCTCAAATCTTTTTTTACCCCTAGCAACATATTGCTAAACCAGACCTAAAAAATAAGAGGGTCAAAGTTTTTAAGGGGGGGTCCTTTTTCTAGGCAAATTACCAAAACTACCGAAATTGCTGCTTTTTTAGGCAGGGAAAGGGTAAAACGAAGTAAGCACTCACTAACTTAGCAAACGCAACGACAAACGCATTTAAACCAGTTTTAAGCCCCCAAAAATGCGCTGGTATAGCAACCCAGCCCAAACCAAAATAACCCCGTAAAACGCGTTTAAATCAGTCTTATAAATGCGCGGGAATGCATGCAAAGTAGGAAACCAAACCAAACCCAAACACGCAAACCCGCGACAAAATCGATGTAAGTACTCACTCACTTAGCAAGCCAAAAAATACGGGGAATTAACCCCGTAGATTTAGGTTTACTTTAGATTTTTATTGTCATTCGGTTTGCTATGTTTGACCAATCGGTTTGATTGTTTGGCGCGCTGTAGGCTATGACATCAAAAAACCCAGTATTTTCGACAAAATTAAGAGTGAAATTATCTAGATTAAAAAACCAATCCCCAGCGTCGACGATTTCCGTTTTGTAAGCATTCCAAACTAATCCGATAATTTTGTCTAAATTTGCCCCTGAATTGTCCCCAAAATCTAGATCAACATTTAAAAAATAAAATGATCGTCCGTCACGCAATTGAACATAGCAAAACGGGTGATCATCTGGATGCGCTGGATCGTTCCCATAAGTAGCCCCGATTAGTTCATCCGCTGTTATATACGATACATCTACTTGGGTATCATAGTTTTTAAACGATTTAGATGCGGGTACGGCTAACCCGTCATCGGCTAGATCATCGCGCATGCGTATTGAATTGTTAAATGCTTGCATTGTATTTTTCCCTAGAATCATAGATAAAATTTGACTCACAATCAAAACAAACATATTCGTTTGGAATATCGCATGTCCCGCAACCTACAGTAGGTAAAAGTTGAAAACCCAGCGATTCCAATTTATCTAATGTTTTTTCTCTGTAATTAATCCATTGATTGAATGACATTTTGTCAATGTCGCGCATTCGCATTTTTTGCATTTTTAACCCCTTAAAATTCGTCCAATAAAACCCAGAATTGATCAGGCAAACAAATACGCGCAACAAAGGGCGCGATCAATGGCAAACAATAAACCAGCCCATTTTGAATGCCTGTAATCTCAAACAATGTTTGATCGTCAATTGTTGTAATTACCCCAATATTTCCCGCTTTAATCATTGTTTAGCCCCTTTGTAAGTGCATATCGCATGGCTTCATGCCACATTCCCAGCGCGTCAACTATTGATGTATACCCGTCATATCGTGATAAATCATCATCGTTTAGGTATGCATCCATAAAATGCGCCACATGTTCCCGCGAGTAATCGCAAACATTTGAGCAATACGCATCTATAAACCCGTTTAATTCTGTTTTATCCATTTTTTAACCCTTTAATCTAAAAATTCCAGCGTATACGATATGATTTTGAAATCATAAGTACTATTTTTTAATGCATCCAAATCGGCTACATCATCCGCATAATAGAAAATCTTGCTATCTAATACCCCAAAACTGTCTTTTTCGGTTTCCTCTATAAATTGACCAAAAGAAAAATAGACATCGCTGTATTCCGCTGGAATGTCATCGATCCATTGAATAGTGGCATATGCACCAATTGGCTGTTTATCCATTGGTTACCTCCGTGACGCTGTAAATGTCCCAATCGGCTACTGGTTCACCGTTTTTGTAGGTATCGGGTACAAAATCAGCCCCGTCCATTTGTTTAGCATGTAGGAATGCTTCGTTTTCGTTTTCCGCTTGGATTTCGGCTATATAGTATTTATTACAAGTTGCAATTATTTTGTAGGTTTTCACTGTTTGCCCCTTTAGTGCATTTTGTAAGATATAACGCTAGATCCCCAGCATTCGCGACAATCTAAGCATTCCCCGTTTTGATCAGGGGCTTTGCATGCTTTGCCGATTGGTTTGGATGTATGCACATTTGACGCTGTAATGTTTGAAAATCCATGCAATGATGCGGGAATGTTTACAGCCTGATCAGGATACATTGCGGACAATCGCACGATTAGATTTTTAGGTAATGCCCCGTGCTTTGCGATGTACTGTTTGACAATGGCATATTCCCTAGTAGGTAACCAATGGCGCGTGTTTGGTGTTTTCTCCGCAATTTGGGCTATTTTTTCCAAATGCTGAAAACCCTGTAGATCCCCTGAATCGTGAAACCTAAAAAAAGGATCATTCCCAATCAAACTAACCATTGCATCTACCCAGTGCGGATCGTTGATTGAATCCAATCGGGCAAATTGCGCGGGTTTAATAGTGTTTGCGTAGACTTTATAAAATCCTTTATCCGCATAGCATGACGCGCAAATAGATCCTTTGATTTGTGCCAATTTGTAGCCTGTTTGACATGCCTCAGTAGGTAGGCTGTAACTCTTACATGGCATCTTGCTGGTTTGGGTTAATGTTCCGCAAATGGCTGTAGCCTCAGCCTTACGCATCATGATCACTTTATGCATTGTTTTTCCCCTTTAGTTTTGAATCAACAAAATGCTCTACGCAATCGTCAACATAACAAGCATTCGCATCAAATGCAATTTGCATTGCTTCGCATGATTCCCCTATTGCTTCAACTATTTCATCGGCTTCGGGGCTGTTTGGGTTTTCTATGTTTTCAAATTCAAAAATAACGATAACTTTCACTTTAATTTCCTTTGCTCCAAAATGGTATCGATTGCGCTACCAATCAAATCCCATGTAATACCAATATTGCAATCATGTGCCTTTACTATCAATTGCATGACGGCTAAAACTTGATGCTCATTTAGTTTCAAATCCATGTTTTCCGCGACACATTGAATGTCGTCCCCGTCCCATTTATCGATGATTACTGGGAATCCGTTTTCCATTTCTAATCGTGCCATTTTTAGCCCCTTATGCTGTTAGCCAAACTACCAATAAGGCTATAAAGCCCAAAACATAAATCACAATGTCAAATAATTGATGTTGCATGATTAAACCTTTGTGAAACGGATTGATTGAACGATTGCGCTGGATGTATGCGCTGTAACTAATTGATAACTGGGGTTTAACTTTTCACAAATTGCTTTGTAGTCAATCGTTACCCGTTCACTATCGATCACTTTCGCGGAGAAAGTAAACCCAGCATGATCACCCGCGCCATGCGATTTGATTGTTGTTTTGATAGCATCTAACTGTTTGGTCAATGCTTTGATCTCACTATCTAAAGCCCCAGCATGATCGATTAACGCGAAAAGATCAGGGGTTAAAACGATTGATTGATTGGATGTAGTTAACATGGTTTGGTTTCCTTTGTGTTTGCCTGAATCAACTACTGATCCAGTGCTGTAAATATAACGACTATGCAACCAATCGACCATACGGGCAAACCCTAATAGATAGATAATTGTTTATATCGATAGTTAAATCTTGATAGTTAGAGTTAATCAAGATCTTAATTAGTAGTGCGAAAAGAAAAGAAAAACCCTAGGGCTTTATATTGGCTAACAGTAGGGCATTAGATAGGGAATCCGCGAAGCAATAGGAAAACCCCAAACAGGCTACAGCCCGCGCAAACAAAGGGAATCCCGTAGCCTGAGTATTCATTACATGTAGGGAATACATAAGGGATAAGAGAATAGGCAAACACTATTGAAAACACAAAAACGATAGGGCACTCACTGGGACAAAACACAAAGCCCTTGATGCAAACGAGAATCATTCTCATTACCAAACCAAACGCAAACGAGAATCATTCCTATTTGACTAAACACAAATGAGAATCATTCGCATCTAGACCCATTCCCTCAGACCCTATCCCTATAGTGCGGGAGGGGGTAGCACTGGAACTGGGGCGGGAGGGGAGGGCCCTATCACCCACAGTCAAATTTTTAACAAAAACTTTCTTAGACTTAGCGACTACACTCACCCATTCCCAAATTTTTCTTAAAAAAACACCTCACCCTAACGACCATAAGCGATTGCCATATAAAATTTTTTGCTATAAACTTCTTATGCCAAGACGCATGGGGATTGCGATGTTGTGGGCCACAACGACCGCTTTAAGTAGAGAGAGTAGTCTCCAGCCGTGTTGGTAACCGAATAAGGGTTAGCGCCTTGTGTACTTAAACTAAACGTGTTGTGCGGGTACAAGACACTGCTTTATGTGAGCGTGTTACCAACGTCTATATAGGAAATAGTATGGAATGGTCATTGGCAGACCCTCGATTTGATGTTGAGGATATGGTGGAGTTATCTGATTCTTTCTTTGGGGCAGAGGCTGATGGGATAGTTAGTAGGTCTAGGGCAGTGTTTAGGCATCGCCTTACTGTGGCTACTACTGAACAACTGTTTAACAAGTCTCGGGAGTTCATTGCTGTTAAACGGGATGACTCTGAAAAGCTACAGGGCTTTTGCTGGTTTGATCGTGGGGGCTATACGTCCTACTCCAATGATGAGATTAGTAACGCCAAGATGCACCACCTTGATTTGAACCTGCCTGCTAAGACTAGGATCAGGCTTGTAAATGAGATGATTGACCAACATATACTATGGGCGCATACTTGGGGTGTGCCTGTGGTTTGCTCGACTAGTATTCGTGCCGACCATGATGTGTTTATGAAAATTCACGCTAAACGTGGGTTTACTGTTAACGGGTCCTATGCTTGGATTCGTACCGAAAAGGGATTGGAATGTCTGAAGTCATCAAGTTAAAGCCTAGAGGCCGTCCTAAGTCCGTGGTTAACAAGGTTACCGAGTACGGTGCTTTGTTTAACGAACTCAATGCTGAACGTGCTGCCAAAGGACTACCTCCTTTAAAGACTGCTATGGAAGTGCTGATTGAAGCTATGCAGTCAGACGAGTTAGACATTAAGGATAAAGCACGCATTGCTGATAAACTGGCCCCGTTTGAATCTTCCCGTGCTCCTGTCATCTCAATTGAGCATGTGCAAAACATCATCAGAGATGAAGAGTCAACAATGGAAGAGTCAATGGATGACTTCCTTGAATCTTTAAGAAAGGTCTAAAATGCCCTTGAAACACGGCAAGTCCGAGAAATCATTTAAGTCTAATATCAAGACTGAGATGAACGCTGGCAAACCTCAAAAACAAGCAGTGGCAATAGCCTATGCTGTCAAGCGGGATGCTGATGACAAACGCAAACCGAAAGGCAAAAAATGAGTGGCTACACATCTGGCAACAAAGCCCCTACCTTGATGGCGCAAGCGCCTAATCGCAAAGGTAACATCTCTAAAGACCCAGCAAAACTCTCTGGTGGTGTAACTGCTGTTACCCGTCCACAAGGTTCTACCTCTTACTCTGGCCCAAACCAAGGCGCTCCTAAAACAGGATATGACGCTACTTGTGGCAATGGTCAAAAGGTTATGCTTTCTAAACCTGCTGCTTACAACACCCGTGCAACCAATACTGGTTACATTGGTCGTGACGGCTCTTCTTGGTTAAAGTGAGGCCAATATGTCTGGATACGGAAAAGTAATCAACGGTGGCAAGCAAATGTCTAAGGGCAATGCTAACCACATCACTGACAAACTATCAGGCTTTGCTGATGAAAACAAACGCAGAGCTGTAGTCGCTGGCGCTGTGCGTCAAGCATTTACCGTTCGTCACTTGTCTGACCAAACGACTAACAATGTGTCGGCTGGTGGCAAATTTAAAACCATTAGAGAAAAAGATAAGGTGCAACCATCATGATCATCGATGATTTCATTCGTAACGAAGAAGACCAAGTAGTCGCTATCTGCGGTAAAAAACAAGTAGTTTTGACTGCTGAATACATTGCAACTCATAAGCCACAAATTGGCGATGAAATTGTGAAAGAAGAACCTGTTGTAGAAACTACCGTAGAAGCAACAGCCCCCGTAGAACAGTAAAGGAATAGTATGGCAACGTATGACATAGAGGCCCTCAAGGCCGACTTACCCACGGCTAAAGATTTAGCACAATTTGTTTTTGACAAGACAAACGGTGCTATCTCCTTAGACCTTATTGGTAAACCTAAAGACGATCAATATCAGGTCGCCAAGAACGCATTAGAGGGAAAGAAAGTTCCTTCTGATTTCTTGACTGGTGAAAACCCTTACATGGATAAAAAGGATGAAATTCCTGAAGACCCATTAAGAGTCATGCCACCCCGCGATACAAACCTGCCAGACCCTGATGCTCAGGTTCATTTCTTTGGCGCTACCAATATGCCCCACCCGTTAGACCCACAGTCTGACAAGAAGGTCTACATTGAGTTCCGCAAATATGAGAATGGTTTGATCACTTACACCATTACAGGTCCTATCGAACAAGTTCCTGTAGGTGAGAAAAAGAACCGCTACGGTCAGACAGTGCCTGAAAAGTACACATGGATTGACCCCCGTACACCTGAGTTAGTAATGCGTAATGCTGATGGCACTTTTACTAAAGAAGGCCGTGGTCTACACACTTACTGCGTAGGCGAAAAGGGCAGTGGCATCTGGTCAATGATTGACCGTGACATGGTTACCGTTACTGCCAAGAACATCGCAAATCCTTGGGCGTAAATGGAAGACCTCTCTGCAATATTTCGGCAGAGATTGTCTGGACAGGCTGAAGTCTGTGCAAGGAAAACATTGGAGTGGTTACAAAAAGACCTCCAATCCGAGTTCAAACTTCAGCCACATGAGATTCACTATTTAGCAAACGCAGCCAATATCTTGCTCGACATTCGAGATCGTTATGGCAAAAAGTGAAGCAAGTGACTACATCCAGCCGATCTACAAAGACCGCGCTTTAAAACATCTAGTCAAACTTGCTGGAGGTAAAAAAGCATCCAACTTGCTAAACCCAGATCAGAAAAAGAAGATGATGCTGGCACGGGCAAAGATAGCCCATGACATGCAATTCAACCAACTCAAATGGTTTAGACCGTTTAAGTACCAAGAAGATTTTTTCAAGACTGGCCTGATTAGCACCCGCAGGGGAATGATTGCTGCCAACCGTGCCGGCAAAACTATTGCATCTACCTTTGAGACTGCCTACCATTTGACTGGACGATATCCTGAGAGTTGGAAAGGTAAGCGTTGGGACAAACCTATTATTGCTATGGCTGCTGGTGAATCTTGGGAGCAGGTGGCTAAGACTTTGCAGTCCAAGTTACTTGGTTGTGATGACATTAAGCAGGGATATAAACTCGGTACAGGTGCAATACCCAAGGAATGCATTGATGAAAAATCCTACCGATCAGATGGAGCCAACGTCTTATCCATTGAAGTTTGGCATATCTCTGGTGGCAAGTCCAAGCTTTACTTCTCTAACTACACTCAGCAGGTTCGCCACTTGCAAGGATTCGAGCTTGACTTGGTTGTCCTTGATGAGCAACCACC
>JAUKPQ010098132.1:0-17003 GCA_032273045.1 Chloridella minuta | reverse complement strand
CTAAGGAAGAACCTAGCAAAGACAAAGGAGTTAAAACCGAGCCTAAGAAATAATATGAAATTAGCACCTATAGCACACAGTGTCATAATGGCAAACGCCGTAAGAACTTTATTAGAGTCCGTTGAAGGAGATGCAGCTGCCGTACAAAAACAGTTGTTTTCATTAGGAACTGAACTTAAAAAAGATGGGGAAGATATTACAGATGATGAAATACAGGCTTCTATGCTTTCTGCTTTAATAGATGCAGACGGTAAAGTTGCTAATGTCGACGTATCTGATATCGAGGCAATAAAAAAAGAAATTAAAGAATCTAGAACATACGTTAATGAAGCTGGAGTATTGCATGGCATTGAAGCGGTAGGAACGGTATTAGGCAACACAGCTTTTTTGCATATGCTAGCAGAAAGTTTACACAAGCTAGGATTTAAAAGTGTTGACGAAAACAGTATGAAAGCTAAAATAGAAAAAGTAGTTTCTAGAATTAAAAAAGTTACAGGATGGCCTGCTAAAGCAATGTCAAGAGCTTTTGAGTGGATTTCCGAAAAATTAGGGTTTGATACATTTGGTCAAAAAGTAGCCGGCGTTGCTGGAACTTTGGTAGCTACTATAGCATTATTAGTGTTAGCTGCATATTTATTTCCTTCAATAACTTCGGGCATATTAATTGTATTTGCTGTTATGGGAATGATAGGTAAATCGGGAGAGATATATCATCTTTTTAAAGAATTAAAATATATGTTTAAAAACCGCGATAAAGTAGAAGATGAAGCGGCAAAAGATAAATATGTCAAAGGACTTAAATTTAATCCAACTGGCACTGATGCTATGAAAAAATAAAATTAATTAATAATTAAAATTTCTTAAAATATTTCATTCATATGGGCGTGTTTTCTTAAGCATGCCCATATTTATTGATATAACGCACAATGCCTTATCCATTCTATTATAAGGCGCTAGAAAATAAATATTCTATTAAGATTTCCAATAATCTTATTTCCAATTAAAAAACAATAAAAGGACAATGAAAGACCTATTAAAAGAGGCAATTGCTGATGCAAAAGCCGTAAGAGAAACAGCCTTAGCCAACGCTAAACTTGCTCTTGAGGAAGCTTTCACTCCAAGACTTCAATCTATGTTGTCTGCTAAATTAGCTGAAGAAATGTCTGAAGAAGACGAAGAAATGCCAGCTGAAGAAGAGATGCCAACAGAAGGAGAAGACATGGAAGATGAAGGAATGCCTGCAGAAGAGCCAGTTGAAGAAGGTGAAGGAGAAGAAATGCCAGAAGAAGAACCTGCTATGGAAGAAGGTGAAATGGAAGGCGAAGAAGATGATTTAGATTTAGAATCTATTATCAGAGAATTAGAAGGCGAAGAAGAGCCTGCAATGGAAGAACCAGAAATGGAAGAGCCAGTTGCTGAAGGCGAAGAAATGTCTGATGATGAAGATGAAGATATCAACATCGAAGAAATCATCAAATCTTTACGTGAAGAAGATGAGACTGAAGAAGAAGAAATGAAAGAAGGAGAAGAAAAAGAAGAAGAGTCTAGCGAAGACTTAGAAGAAGCGTATAACGTTATACGTTTCCTAAAAGGTAAAATTAATGAAGTAAATTTATTAAACGCTAAACTTTTATATTCTAATAAATTATTCCGTAATTTCACTTTAAGTGAAGGTCAAAAAATGAAAGTTATCGAGAACTTCGATAGAGCTTTTACTTTACGTGAAGTTAAGTTAGTATATTCGACTTTAGCTGAAGGCTTTAAAATGCCGTCAACTAAGAGAGTAGTTAAAGAGTCATTTGCTTCAAAACCGGTAGGATCTACCAAACCTGCAAAGCAAGTAATTTCTGAAGGTACAGAATTAGCTAATAGATTTAAAAAATTAGCAGGATTAAAATAATTAATTTAAACACTTAAAACCAAATTTAAAAATGTCATTACATTCAATTTTAAACGAAAGTACTTCAGTGATTCGCAAGCAAATGGACGAGACCAAAGGTCTTGTTGGCAAATGGGCGAAGACTGGATTATTAGAAGGCATCACTACCGAATACGAAAAACACGGTATGGCTATCATGCTTGAAAACCAAGCAAAACAATTAGTAACAGAAGCTAACTCAACTGGTACTGCATCAAACTCAGAACAATGGTCAGGCGTTGCTTTACCTTTAGTACGTCGTGTGTTTGCAGAAATCGCAGCTAAAGACTTCGTATCTGTTCAACCAATGAACTTACCATCAGGTCTAGTATTTTATATGGACTTTAAATATGGTTCAGCTCAACCAGGTTTTATTAACTCAACTGCTGGTAATAGTAACTCATTATCTAGCCCTGATTCAGGTTACCAAAATAACTCTGTATTCGGTGTAACTAATACAACTTCAGATCCATCTCAAGGTTTATATGGTGCTGGTCGTTTCGGTTATTCAATTAACAAAACCACTGCTACTGTTAATGCTTCTGGATCTTATACTGCTAACGCAACTCAAATTAGAATTAGCTCTGCTTTAAGTATGGCTTCTGATTTAGATTTTGATGAATTTAACTATGACAGCAAATTTACTGCAGCTTATTCTGCTTCAATTGCTGCTGGTGCATTCAAGAAAATCACTGTTGCTGCTGCTGCTTTAACTAACCCAGATTTAGAAGGTGTTCGTGCTTATGCATTATCAGGTTCTAGCGTTGGTCAAATCGCTGCTTATTTCCCTCAGTTTACTAAAAACGTAAATGACACTACATTTACATTTATTGTATCTGGATCAGTTGCTGCTACTGACGCAGTTGCTGCAATTAACGTACAGTATCAAAAACAACCAACAGCAGCAGCTCGTGGTGACTTTGAAGATACTACAGGAACTGGAACTGACATCAATATTCCAGAAATCAATGTTGAATTAAAATCTGAAGCAATCGTTGCTAAGACTCGTAAGTTGAAAGCAGTTTGGTCTCCAGAATTTGCTCAAGATTTAAATGCTTACCATTCAATTGACGCTGAAGCTGAATTAACTTCTATGTTATCTGAATACATCTCTCAAGAGATTGATTTAGAAATTTTAGATATGTTGATTCAAAATGCAGTGACTACTGAATCTTGGTCTGCAGCTTTAGGATATGAATATAACTCTTCGACAGACACATTCGCTGCTTCTAGCAACGCTGCTGCTCAAGCTTATACTCAAAACACTTGGTTCCAAACTTTAGGTACTAAGTTACAAAAGGTATCAAACAAAATTCACCAAAAGACAATGCGTGGTGGTGCAAACTTTATGGTTTGTTCTCCTGATGTTGCTACTATATTAGAATCTATCCCAGGATATGCTGCTGATACTAATGGCGACAAAATGCAGTTTGCAATGGGTGTACAAAAAGTAGGTTTATTAAATAGCCGCTTCACTGTATACAAAAACCCATATATGACTGAAAACGTTATTTTATTAGGTTACCGTGGTTCACAATTCTTGGAAACAGGTGCAGTATATGCTCCATATATTCCATTAATTATGACTCCATTAGTGTACGATCCGACTAACTTTACTCCACGTAAAGGTGTTATGACTCGTTATGCTAAGAAAATGGTACGTCCTGAATTCTATGGTGTTGTTAGAGTTCACGGTTTACACTTAGTGTAATCGCTGAGGCTTAATTGTTAAGTTTGAAAAGGGGTTAGAAATAGCCCCTTTTCTACTGATTAAAAGGAGCGATACTGATATTTATTAGAAATAACTTATTATGGATAAATTTAGAGAAGCCATTCGAGTAATGGTAAAAGAAGAAATGAGCAATATGTTACCAAAACAGGAACATGATCATGAGGCTAAAATGGCTAAAGGAGAATTACGTGATATGATAACTAATGGAGCTGAATTGTATAAAATGATACAAGAAGGTGACAATTTACCAGGTTGGGTATCAGCGTATATTACATTAGCATCAGATTATATGCACAGCGTGTATGAGTATATGACTGAAAAACAAGAAAATTAATTTTTACATAAATAGTTACATTATGGAATCAGGTACTAATAAATTAAGTAATTCAGAAAAGAGAAAACCAAAAGGTCCGGTTAAATTTCATTTAACTTTAAATGAAGAACAAAAAGCTGCTAAGGCAGAAATATTAAATAATACCGTTACTCTTTTAAAAGGGCAAGCAGGTTCCGGTAAAACATTATTAGCGTGTCAAATAGCATTGGATATGTTTTTTACTCGCGAAGTTGAAAAGATTATTATAACTCGACCTGTAGTTGCAGCGGCCGATGACATTGGGTATTTACCAGGTGGTCTAAAAGAAAAAATGGATCCATGGTTAGCTCCAATATACGCCAACTTATACATGTTGTACAATAAAGAGACAGTCGATAAGATGGTCGAGAACCAAGACATTGAGATTCTGCCGTTCGCGTTTGTACGGGGAAGGACGTTTGTTAACGCAGTGGTTATAGTAGACGAGGCACAAAATGTTAATGGAAATCAAACAGAAATGATTGTTGGTCGTTTGGGTTTAAATTCTAAAATGATTTTTTGTGGAGATACTTCACAAATTGATTTAAGGAATAAAAAAGAATCTGGTATTGACTTCTTTAAAACGCTAGAAGCTAGAGTACCAGGAGTAAAGGTAATTACTTTACTTAAAAACCATAGACATCCAATTGTTCCGGAAATATTAAATGTATATAAAGAATATAATTCATAATGGCAGACATATTAGATAATCACTTTGGGGCAGCAATGCAACAGTATCTACCTAAATACGAATTAGGTAAAGTGTACACGTTTAAAGATGCATTTAAGTCAATTAATGAAGGACCTTCAGTTAAGAAGCTTCGTATATTTGACTTTGACGATACTTTGGCAAAAGTGAAATCAAATATATATGTTAAAAATAATGGAAAAGAATTTGTCTTAACTCCTGCAGAATTTGCTGTATATGTACCTAAAAAAGGAGATGTATTTAATTTTAGAGAATTCAATGCTATTATTAAAACTGCAGTACCTATTCAAAAAAATATAAAGCTACTTAAACAAGCTGCTGAGTCTTCAACGACTAAGACAACGATATTAACTGCTAGACTATTAGGTTATCCAGTAAAAAGATATTTGAAAAAATTATATAATTTAGATGTGTATGTAGTTCCTTTAGGGGACGGAAATCCACAAAAGAAAGCAGATTATATAGAAAAGGAAATAAAGAAAGGATACAATGACATTGTGTTTATTGACGACTCTTATAAAAATGTAAAAGCAGTTGAAGCACTTCAATCACAATATCCCGAGGTTAGTTTAAAGGTTATACATACAACAGAGGCAGAACACATTAAATTTTAAATTATGTTATTAAAAAACGGATCAAACGGAGAAGACGTAAAAAAACTTCAAACAAAATTAGGATTAGCTGCTGACGGAGCATTTGGCCCAGGCACAGAAGCTAAAGTAAAAGCATGGCAAGCAGCTAATGGTTTAACAGCAGATGGTATTGTAGGTGACGGTACATGGGCTAAAATGTTCGGAGCGACTGCTCCAGCAGCGGCACCTGTAGCAATTCCTGCTAGCTCTTTTAAATTGGAAAAATTAAAAGGACATATTCCTGATGCAGTTATTGCACAAATTCCAGACACAGCGGCAAAGTTTAATATTACTAACACTTTACGTTTAGCTCATTTTCTAGCTCAATGTGGACATGAAAGTGGAGGCTTTAAAGCAGTATCAGAAAATTTAAACTATTCAGCAGATGGGCTAGTTAAAATCTTTGGAAAATATTTCAATGCTACTACAGCAGCAGGATATGCACGTAACCCAGAGAAAATAGCTAATAAAGTTTATTCAGCTAGAATGGGTAATGGAGATGAAGCTTCAGGAGAAGGATTCAAATTCAGAGGTCGTGGATATATCCAATTAACGGGTAAATCTAACTATTCATTATTTGACAAAACAGTTGAAGATGATATTTTATCAAATCCAGATTTAGTTGCTACTAAATATCCTTTAGCATCAGCAGCATTCTTTTTCAACAACAATAATCTTTGGTTAATTTGTGATAAAGGAGCAGACGACGCAACTGTAACTGCAGTAACTAAAAGAGTAAATGGCGGTACTATTGGATTACCTGATCGTATTAAACATTTCAAAGAATATTATTCTTTACTAGCATAATATTAATGCTATATTAAGTGAGAAGGTCCAATTGATTTTGGACCTTTTTTACTGTAATGATATTTATTAATAAAGATATACTATCATGGCAGTACAAATTCCAATATGGCCAGGTTCTAGTAGTTTTACTACAGGATCAACACCGTTTCAATTTTTCGACACAGACTCGACATTTGCAGTACACGCAGATAAAGTTGCTGCTTGGTGTGGAACTCGATTAGGATGGCCTTTAAGTGATATTGAACTTCAAGCTAAACATTTCTATGCTTGTTTTGAAGAAGCTACGTTAGAATATTCTAACCAATTAAACCAATATGCTATTAGAGATAATTTATTTACTTTACAAGGATCTGCAACTGGCACTAACTTAACAGGCAAGCCCGTTAATACTACATTAGATAGATTAATTAATATATCTAAAAACTATGGTACGGAAGCGGGCTCGGGTGGATATTTAATTTATAAATCAGCTTCAGTAGCAGTTAAGACTGGTCAACAAGTATATGATTTAGCTAATTTTGTTTATGAAGGAGCTGGCGATAGCACAAAGACGGTAGAAATTAAAAAAATATTTCACGACAATCCTCCTGCTATTACTAGATACTTTGATCCATTTATTGGAACTGGTTTAGGGTCTCAAACAATGTTAGAGAATTTTGGATGGGGTAACTATTCACCAGGAGTATCATTTATGATGATGCCTATATATGCCGATTTATTAAGACTTCAAGCTATTGAATTTAATGATATGATTCGTAAGTCAGCTTATAGTTTTCAAGTAGCTGGCACGCGAGTTAAAATATTTCCTGTACCAACGTATGATTATACAATGTATATTGAATATATCACTACGGAAGACAGAGCTGCAAAAGCTTATGCCTTTGCATCTGGGTCAAATATAGTTGGAGACTTTTCAAATGCACCCTACGAATTACATACATACGCCGCCATTAATCCAGCGGGCAAGCAGTGGATATTCAAATATACATTGGCGCTTGCAAAGGAAGTGTTAGGCAATATACGCAATAAATACAGCACTGTTCCAATACCAGGAGCAGAAGTTACATTAAACGGAGCTGATTTAATAGCACAGGGTCAAACGGAAAAAGAAGCATTGGTTACTCAAATAAGAGAAAACCTAGAAGCGGTGTCACGTCAAACGCAATTAGCTAAGATGACAGAGGAAGCAGACAATATGCAATCTCAATTGAATAAGGTACCAATGGTAATTTATATAGGATAATGGCATTATTTGGAGGGCAAAGAGACATATCTTTATTTAGAAGCGTAAATAAAGAATTAATTCATCGTATCATAGATACCGAGGTGCTAGTTTACAAAATAAACTTAGTAGCTACGGATACTAATTTATATGACGAATCAGATAATAAAGTTTACAATGCTCCGACATTAATTCCTTGTTTAGTTAATGTAGATGCTCAACAATGGACTTCTGAAGATTATGGATCTGACGTTACACAAAATGCAACATTTGCATTTCTTCGTGATGATTTAGTTGATTTTAATACACCAATAGAAATTGGAGATATTTTAGAATATCGTTCTAGATTTTTTGAAGTCGACGGCATTGAAGAAAACCAAAACTTTGCAGGTAAAAATCCTGACAATTGGTTTGGAGGAGATACCCATGGTTATAGTGTGTCTATTATTTGTCAAGCACATATGACTCGCCAATCTAAACTTAATATTGTTAAAACTCGTTTTGGTAATTCAGAGACAATTAAAAATAAAACATTGCCTAAAAATCTATAATGAGACCACTTAAACCAAATAAAACAGAATCTACCTTTTCTTCCAATAAAGAAGTTAAGCGTAACGCTACAGGAGAAGATTGGAAAAGAGATGGTACAGTTAAAGATGTTTCCATTGCTTTATATGACGTTGACTATGCAGTTAAATGGCATTTGGAAAATGTTATCAATCCTACATGTATAGAAGATAATACCGTTATAACAGTTCCTATTTTATTTGCAGCTGGAGAGAAATGGGCATCAGTTCAAAAGCATGGGTATTTAAGGGATAATCAAGGAAGAATACTTACTCCTATGATTATGATTAAAAGAAATTCTGTTTCTAAAAGAGAAGACATTCAAGATTTAAAAGTTTTAGAAACGGCAGATGCTCGAATTACTTTTGAAAGAAAGTATACTAAGGCAAATAGATATGATAGATTTTCATTGTCTCAGGCTTCTCCTATTAAAGAATTTTATTCCATAGATGTTCCAAAGTTTGTGCAAATAGAATATGAGCTTTTAATTTGGACTAATAATTCTATTCAATTAAATGAAGTTGTAGAGCAATTAATTTGGTTTGATGGTAAAGCATTTGGAGATGCTCATAAATTTATAACTCATATTGATCCTCCTTCATTTGAATCTGTAAATGCTAATGGCGATGATAGAATCGTGCGAGCTACTATGGGAATGAGGACAAAGGCTCATATATTAAATACTCATGGTCCTAGCGCACCTGCAATGTATAAACTCAATCCAGTTAATAAAATTGTAACTGCATTTGAAGTTGATACTGCAATAGAAAAATCGACAACGGGTACGGGTCAAACTCCGAAAACAATAGTATTTAGTCCTAGCATAACAGGAGGAAGTCAATCTGCAAATCCAGCAAATATTAACGCTGCATTAGTATATATTAATTCAAATAAACAAGTAACAGGGACTATTACGTCTGCCACGTCAGCAACTTTTGCTTCTGGTTGGTTAGCAGCGCCATCGTCATTACCAAATACAAGTGTAGATAATTTTATATTTTATGTCAATGGAGTTTTATTAGAAAGCACAGCAATAGTGTCTTTTACACAAAGTGGTAATGTAAGTACTTTAATAATTAATGTATCACAATTAGGTTATGAATTTGACGGATCGGCACCAGAGCCAGACGAAATTATAGCAATCGGTAAATTTTCATAATGTCAAGAGTTAAACTTAAACAGCTATTTGGAGTATTATCAACTTCTATTACAGGATCGCTAAATGTATCTGGTTCAATAACTTCTACGGACGTTATATATGCTACTACATTTTCAGGTTCAGGAGCAGGATTGACTAATATACCTAGCTCCGCAATTATCGGTGGCACTGGAAATAGTAGCCAATGGACTTTAAATGGAACTACATTATTTACTTCTCAAAGTTATGATGTGCAAGTTACCGGGTCTATGACTATTATAGGAAACACCTCAGATGTATTTGTAGTTAATAGTAATTCAGTAACACAAGACTTATTTAAAGTAACTTCTGACGGTATTGTGCAATTATTTGTGCATGCTTCAGCACCGACATCTTCTGCTAATTACGGGCAAATGTATTTTACTTCATCTTCTTTATACCTAGGCCTTTTATAAATCATTTACATATTTATAAATGGTAATATATCAAATTATACAAAATAAAATTATAACATGACAACTTGGAAAAAAGTCGTAGTTTCTGGAAGTGATGCCCAATTAAATTCATTAACATCTAGTTTAGCTGTTAGTGCATCAAACATTAATGTTGGAGTTCCATCATCAAATGCTTGGGGAACGGGTTTAGCTGGAAGCTACTTTAATAACTTTACAACTCAGACAAACGTATCTGAAATTTTACGTTTCGTAGCTGGATTATTAAGTAGCTCAGCGCCAAATGCGACACCTAATACAAAGACATACGGAAGTTTAACTCCTACTGCCGCTAATACTGGTACTGGCACTATTGCTGGATCTATTCCTGCTAGTCACTCTTATGCTACTAGTACAACAATAGCATATTTACAAGATCGAGGATTTGCAACTATAGGTCAGACTTTATTTCAAAGTCAAGGCACTACTTATAATGCAGCATATACAAATACATATGCTAGTACATTTGCAGGTTCAACCACGGTATCCTCGTCAGTAGATACTCAATTATTTGGATTAGGTACTATTGTAGATGCTAATACTCCAAGTACATTTTATGTATCTGGAACGCTTAATTGGAGATATGAAGATAACGCGTCAGGTACTTTAACTGTAGTTTCTCAATCTGAAAATATATTATCGCTATCGTCATTTGGAACTTCAAATGGATTGACAGTAGGAAAAATAGCAACTGCCAACCCAGCTGTTATTCCTGCAGCTTATCAAGATGGTAAGTTTACAGGAATTTATAGCTCAACACTTTATAGTGCGGGAAGAGGTACAACATCAGTATCTGCTTCAGGATATTATTTTATATCAGCTTCTGTTAAAATTGCTTCAGGATCTTCCGAATATAACACTGCTAATACGTCGTATACCAAAATATTTTGGGCACCGACGACTAATATTGCAGCTGCAATAGGAAATAATACTATTTCAGCTAACTCATCAAATATAGTTACTTCCGCGTCATTTACTTCAGGGTCAATGTCAGGAGCTCCTTTTTTAACTAGCGCCGCATATACTTTAAGTGTAACTGGTTCTGGAATATTTAGCCCATTATTTGCTGCAAGTGCAACAGTAGCTTCAGTAGCCGCTGCTAACTTAACTGCTACTGGAACTGTAACGTTAGGATTAACTTCTGGTACCGCTGCTTTAAGCACAGTAGGCGGCTCAGTTGTAACTTCTGGATTGGTATTTAATTCAGCTAACGCAGCTAAGAATAGTGGAGTACCTGCAATTGACGATACCGTAAGATTTACTAACACTTACACAATGTCAGGCACTGGTAGGACTTTTGCAGAAACAGGAGCTACCGACACAAACTTTACAATAGTATTATCAGCATTAGATAGAAGTTCAGCTTCAAGCACATTATCTACCGATACTGTTTTAGTTCACACTCCAGGGGCCTTTGGTCAACCTTTAGCTTCAGGGTCAATGAATTACTTCGGTGGTGGAACTGCTAACACAACATTAGTAGAGTATTTTACTTCAGAATCATTTAGAAGAACAATTGGTACGTCGACAGCATTAACAGGCTTATGGGATAAAAATTCTAGATTAGCTTTAGGTGCTAATGGAGCACTTCAAATAAAACCAGGGTTCTTAGTTAATCCAGAGTCTACTAAAGGATATTGGTATAGCTCAGCTTCATATAGCACATCTGATTATAAATGGTTTATGCGTGAATTTAGTACAGGAGCAACATCAAATAAAGGAACTTTAACTATTACAATGGCGCCTGCTACAAGTGCAGACTTTGTAGATTTTCAAGCAACGACTTCAGACAAAATGTCTATAGGTGTTATATTTGAAGCTCAATTACCAGCTAACTCAGGGAATACAAGAACTAGAATATTTGATGCAATTAAAGGAGCTGGGTCTTATGGAGGTTCTTTAAATAATCAAGCAACTGGTCAGTATGATCCATTCTCAGATAATATTGATATGGTAGGTGACTTTTCAGCAGCTACTAATACAAGCGGTGTATTAACATTAACATTAAATAACTCATTAGGTCAGACTATTAATGGAACTTATTCTAAAGTTTGGTTACTAGTAAGATATAAAGGAACTCCGGCTAATTCATTAACTCAAATTACGGTAGCTACTTCATAATATTTAAACAATATAAGAAATGTCATATAATTCAGCAAATAGGTCAGAACGACTATTACAAAATAGACGATTTACCACAGACGGTCTAACTTTAAGTCAAGAAGCTTTTACAAGTGTATTAGACTTAAATAGTTCAGAACTATATACTCAAACGCAGTATGTACCTTCTGCTAGTGCAATATTACCATTTAGTGGATCTTCACAAAATGGATTGATTGTATCTGCGAGTGTTACAACTCCTACTATTAGTCCTGATGTACCTATTTTAAAATATTATCATAGAAAGAAATTAAAAGGAGCGGCGGATGCTACGCGACAAGTTTATTACTTTACAACTTCAGATCCTGCGTCTCCAACTTCAACGGTAACTTCAGATCAGCTAATTGAAACTGATCAGCAAGTAAGTTTTATTTCTCCAAAGTATATTATATCAGCTAATAGCTCTTTTAATACAGAAGCTAATCCTCCGGGATATAAAGTAGTGGTATATAAGTCTACATCAGCTACTGCTGCTGGTATTACCGAGTCCGCAGCCTTAGACTCCACTTTCGTATTTGACTATAAGACAGGTGTTTTAACGTGGTTAGCAGGCTTTGCTCCGACAGCATCAGAGTATGTATATATCACAGCATATCAATATATTGGAGAATCGTTAAATACTAGATTAACTTCAATTAGTGGATCGTTAGCTACTTTAACAGCAGCTGTAGATAATTCATCGACTTCACAAATATCAAACGGACCATATAGCGTAGCTGTTAATTCCAATGGAAATATCAATGCTTATGGAAATTTAATTGTAACAGGATCAGTTACCGCAACTCAAGGATTTAGTGGTTCATTCTCTGGATCTTTTTATGGAGATGGTTCTAATTTAACTGGTATAGCTAGCACATTGTATGTGTCTGCATCTAATGGAGGTGTTGCAACTGTAGCTCTTCAATCTCAAACTTTATCTATTGTAGGTACTGCTGGAGAAATTGAAACGACAGGCTCAGGTCAAACTATTACAATTGGTTTACCAGACAGCGTTACTATTAATCAAAATTTAACAGTAGGTGGAAATGTAATTATCAATGGTACGACAACCGTTGTCAATACAGTTAATACTTCTGTAAAAGATCAATTTATTTTATTAGCATCTGGATCTTCTGCTACAGGAGATGGTGGTATTATTGTTCAAAATGCTGCTACGGCAGGTGAAGCTTTTTATTGGGAGAATGATCCTTCAGGAGCTGGAAGATGGGCAATTGCATCTAACGTATCTCCAACATCAACTTCAGTGTCAGCTGCAGAATATGTAGTAACTGCTAATACTAATACAGGAGCTCCTGCATCAGCACCGACTTATGGAAGTAGTACTTATGGATATGGTAATATGTATGTAGACTCAAACAACGGAGATATTTATATTTATAGTTAATGAAATTTAAACAAGTTATGGCAAATCTTTTAGATATAGTAAATCGTCAGGAAAAACCTGATACGAAATTAACCTTACCCGAGTTGGAGTTCTTATTACTTTTAATTAAGAATTCCAACTTTAAAGGAGAACAAATAGAAACAATCTATAACGCTGCAATTAAATTGCAACAGCAGTATATAGAACTTCAACCTAAAAAATAAATAAGTTATGTTTAGTATAGTAGAACTTCAATTAATGCGTCAATCACTCGACGTAATTACCATAGTAGGTAAAGACGCTAAAACAGTAGCAAATCTTCAAACTAAATTAGAAGAAGCAATTCAAGCAGAATCTTCTAAAGCTCAAGAACTTCAGAGCTTAATAAAACCTAAAAAATAACTAGTTAGATATTTATTAGTGATATCGTTGGCCTGTATAAGGAAGTAGGCGCACACACGGCATAAGTGTTTGTATCTAACCGCGAATTAAACTAATTATAATATGCCAAACTGGAAAAAAGTCATACTATCCGGAAGTACTGCAAGTCTTAATTCACTAACAGTATCAAATGGAATCACCGGATCACTATTCGGTACTGCTTCGTATGCTAGCAATGGAGGGGTAACTCAAATTGTAGCTGGGACAAATGTATCTTTATCGCCTACAACGGGATTAGGAGCTGTAACAATTAACGCTTCAGTTACTTTTGGTCAAGGCACAAACACCACCGCTTCTTTTTCTAACACAGCATCTTGGGTATTCAATCATAATTTAAGTACTCAATATCCTATAATACAAACGTATGATTTGAATTATAATCAAATTATACCTCAAAGTATAACATTAACAAGTCCTAACACAACTACTATAACTTTTCCTGAAAATGAAAGTGGATATGCAGTAGCTTCAGTAGGAGGAGTTGGAGTGTCAGCAGCGACAGCATCTTATATCGACCCGACATTTATATCTGCCTCAGCAGCAGCTTCTGGATTTGGATCAGGAGGTAGTAGCGTATCAGCGTCTTATTCTGTAAGTAGCTCGTATTCTGTAAGTAGCTCACGATCAGTAAGTTCTTCTTACGCATTATCAGCTCCATTATACCTACCATTAGCAGGTGGCACTTTATCAGGCGACTTATTAGCAGCAGGTAGAACATTTACTTTTCAAGATTTAGTATTAGGTTATGGAACAACACAAGGAACTATCAAAACAGATGGTACCAAGTATATTGGTATGTTTCCAACTAATGGAACAGAATCAACCCGATTTCTTGCAAACGGAAGTGTAATGCATGGTACCTCTTTTACTGATGCAGGATATAGATTACAAGTATCAGCATCAAGTGCGGTATCAGGCGCTTTATATATAATAGGAAAGTCAGTATTGTCTGGAAATATAATTGCTACAGGATCATTAACTTTAAGTGGATCAGTTACAATTAATAGTGGATCAATAACAATGCCTGACAGGCCTGCATTTAGAGTAACTGGTGCAGGCGGCGGCAAAGTAGCAGTTACTGCATTATCTGGTAGTTACTTAAATGTAGATTATCAACAAGGTAGTGGATGGGATAATGCAACTGGCACGTTTACAGCACCAATAGCAGGATTATATCAAGTAAATGTGGTAGTTAGAACAAACTCAAATAGTTTAGGCACGATATCTCAACTTATAGTATTTAAAAATAATACAGGCTCTACAACTGGCACTCCTCAAATAATGGTTGAATATGGCACAAGTACGTCTATGAATCACACTGGAGGCAGTACAATTTCTAAATTAGCAGTAGGAGACACGCTTAAAATGGTAGTCGCAGCGGGTGAAATATCATTTGACCAAAACGATAACTTTTCAGTAGCATATATAGGATAATAAAACAACAAAATGAGAATATTTCAACCAATCATATCAGGGTCACTAACCCAATCAGGTTCCGCTGTAATTAGTGGCTCATTAAATGTATTATCTGGAATTACAGGTTCTGTATTTGGCACTGCATCTTGGGCTCGTAACTCAATAACATCTTCCTATTCTTTAACATCTTCATTTGTTAACACTCTTAATCAAAATGTATTAATTAATGGATCTTTAAATGTAACTGCATCTTTTACAGCAAGTGGATTACTATATCCAACAACCGATGGGGCGTTTGAATTTCAAGTAATACAAACTGACGCTGCAGGAACGCTATCTTTTGGTGATGTAACTACTACATATGATATAGTATATAACGGTGAAGCAACTTCTATAGTAAAAGGAACTCCATTGTACATCTCAGGTTCGCAAGGAGCCAATCCAAAAGTATATAGATCGGATGCTGCTAACCCAGCTAAAATGCCAGTTATATACATTGCATCTGAAGAAATAGCATCTGCGTCTACAGGTAGAGGTATTATGTTAGGTGAGATAGATGGATTAGACTTAACAGGATATGCTGATGGAATTGGAGTATATGCAGCAGCAGGTGGTGGATGGACAGATACCAGACCTACAGGTAGTAATACAATAATTCAACTTTTAGGAGTAGTAACAAAAGGTGGAAGTGGAGGAAAAGGTTTAGTATTAAATCCAGGTCCTGCTACATTGCCAAACATACAAACAGGATATGTGTGGGTAGGGAATAGTAATAGTTATCCTATACCAGTATCTACATCTTCTTTATTAGTTACAAGCGCTTCATATGCTACGACAGCTTCTTTGGTAAATGGAACCGTTAATGTAACCACTGCAACGATCGGAAACACGTTATACGCTACTATTAGCACATCAATAGGCGCGGGAACAACTCCTATATATAGCGTTTCAAATGTAATATACTCTAGTATATTTGTAGATTATTCAATTAATGAAGGAACGACTGATGCTCGTGCCGGCACTATTCAAGTTATATCTGTAGGGTCGGAAATTAATTATACTGAAACGGCAACTATGGACATAGGAAACACCAATGACATTTCTTGGGATGTATATCTTAGTGGAGCAGATATTAATTTTGACATTGTAAATACCGCAGCTGGCTCTTGGACTATAAAATTTAGTTCTCGCCAAATGTAATTTCTTTTAAATTGCAACGATATTTATATAAAAGGTTTTGTTAATTAACAAACTAAACTTTAAACGATATGCCAACACCGAAAAATAAATTAGTTATAAAAAACGGCTTCATTGCCACTGATAACTCTACAATAACTGGATCATTTACCGTAACTGGCAATGTTATTAGTACAGGTAGTTTAAATTTACAACCTGATGTAAATGATGTTAGATATTTGCAAATTTATAATACAAGTGCTCAAGACACACACGTCACAGCAAGTGGTGGTTGGTTATTTTTAGGTGATGATACGACTTATGTAAAAGTTGATAATTACTCTACTAATAATTTAATAGAGCTAAAAGCAGATAATGGATTTATAATATCCGGGTCTACTACAATTACAGGCTCATTAATTTCTACTCGAGGAGTTAATGCAGTAGGAGGATTTACAGGATCGTTATTAGGAACTGCAACAACAGCATCATTTGCAACATTCGCGGAAAGTGCAAATAGTGCAACGACTGCAACGTCAGCAGGATCAGCTACGACAGCAGGATCAGCTACAACAGCCGGCGACGCGACTAATGCTGCTAATGTCGGTGTAACTGATCTCAATGGTAATACAGGTCCTTACTATGTGACCTTTGTATCAAGCACTTCAGGAAATCAAGCTATAGGTGTAGATAGCACTTCATTAACATACAATGCTAACACAGACACTTTAACAGTGGCTAATGTAGTAGCAACAGCATCATATATAGCAGGAGCGAATGTAAATGGATCAGTTAAAGATTCAGATAGATTAGGAGGAGTAGGCGCTGCATCTTATGCTTTAAATACAGCATTAACAGGATTTGCTACTACAGGTTCAA
>JAUKPQ010098022.1:0-17021 GCA_032273045.1 Chloridella minuta | reverse complement strand
TATTAGGTAAAGAAATTTTTGAATATCTCGATTTATTTAATGTCTCATCCATAATCAAAACCGGTGTGATACCTGTTCCATTCAATAGGGAAGTTAAAATAGCTGGTGAGAACCCAGAGATTAAAGCAGTGCCAGCCTCATCGAATCTAACCGGTACGTTTCTATCTCTTGATTGCAGATTCCAGAAAACTATCTCTGGCATAGAGTAACCAGATTTTTCATACTTTTCACGAATCATACTATAAGCTGTTAAAGAAGGATTTGAGATAGCCTCATTAAACTGCATATCCGAAAGTATCATAACCTGATGAGGCATTTCGCTAGCATCAAGATTTGCTGATTTAGCCTTATCTAGGATAAGATTAAAAACTGACTCTAGGTTAGTTGACATACCCCACTCAGCTGATTCCAACTGGTCGAACCTCTCTTTCAGATTTCCCTTTAGATATTGAAGACGTGGTCTCTCAGAGAATGTGATAAAAGCGTCCTGGAAAGCACCAGTATTTTTTTCGGAGATGTAAAGCCCTAAAGAGATAGCAACATCCATACAGGTCAATGTGCTGCCATCAGATACCGAGCATCCCATAGAACCCGACACGTCAACAACCGGAAGAATCATCTTAGTGTTACCTTCTAGGTAATTAGGAAGAGCTTTCCATTGTTCTACTGCCAATTCTTCCACTCCTCTTCTTAGGGTCTTCACAACGTCATAAGGATAAACAGCAGATGCGTTCACTTTGACATTTTCTTCATAAAGAGATGGATTTGCCAGAGCTACAAGATATTCTCTATATCTGGTCATATCATTCTTCATGAATGCTCCTGTGTATCTAGCAGCAGCCACGGAAGGAACCTGCGAGTAGTTTATCTTTGTCCACTCCTTAGCACACATGTGGGTTTCAATCACATTGCTGGCTTCAACTAGAAGTTTTCTGTACTCCTTTGGTGTCATTCCCCAGCTCTTACGAAGCTGGTTGGCAATAGTGCCCTTTCTAGGCATCCACTTAGCAGCAAGTGCATTTCTATCTTCCTTGATAGATTTAAGAATAAGACCGGATACCTCCTGAGATAACTTATCATTCTGCATCCCCAATAGAACCAAGTAATCGTCCCATCTGCCATACTCCGCAATGACATCAAGATTAGCCATTAAATACGGTAAGTGATATTTGGCAAGATGCGAAATGCAAATACGAAATACTCTTCTCTCGCCTGCTCCGCCTCTGACGTCTCTAGCCCAGAAAAGAATCTTTAGGGCTCTCAGTGGATCCTGTGCAAATGCTGCAGAAAAAGAAGCTATGATATCAGCCTCTTCCGCTTTTCTATATGCACCCGCTTGGAAGAAAAAATCCACGCAGGAATTAAGAGAAGTTGAATTTGTGACCATACCGTTTTCGGTTAGTCTGTCTTCAGTTCTTAGTGCAGAAATAAGGCTCATATCAATTTGGAATTTTTAGTTACCAAGATTATATGAGCCTCGAATTAAAAAAGTTTCGTAATTAGTTCAAGAAAGCTTTGATTTTTTCATCATATAGTGAGATTTCCTTAACCCCAGCTATTCTTTCTATCTCCTGTCCGTCCTTGAAAAGGATAACCGTTGGTATAGATCTTATACCAAGTTCTTTTGTTAATTCGGGATTTTCGTCAACGTTCACTTTATGAATGCCAGCTTTACCTTCGTACTTCTCTTGCAATTCTGAAATGACTGGCGTTAAGGTCTTACAGGGCGAACACCACTCAGCCCAAAAATCTACCAGGTGAACTCCTTCACCTATTTTTTCTTTTAAATTTTCCATTGTTCTTGTTTATTAATATTGGAATCTCTGAACCTGGTCAATAGGATTCAGGTTAAGTTCTTTTTCCGGACTCATGATAACAGATATGCCGTCAGATAAGTCCATCTGATTCTGCATGAAATCCTTAACATCACTCTTTAGAGATTTGTTTATGTTTAGATCAGTCATACAGTCATCCACTACCGTATCCGCATTTTCCTCAAAGCTGCTATCGTCTTTAAAATCAAATTCTGATTCGTTATTAGCCATCCACTCCTTGATTCTCTTTTGTATGTCATCCGAAAGGCTTAGCTCCTGGAGGAAATCCTCAAATAATAATATATTGTTCATTTCTTGTTCTTTTTTGATTCTTTGAAAAGAATTCCAGCATGTGGTTCACCTTTAGATTCTCCAGGAGAATATTCATCTTTTGGCTCTTTGGTTGCTAAGAAAGCCTTATGTGGATTAACTATAAGACCTAGTCTTCTCATAAATGCTCTATTGACAAGGAACGGTGTGCTTTTCTCTGTCCTGTCTACTGGTGATACCCTTACATTTTTAACTCTAACAGAGTTAAATTCGATATCTAGATGTATAATGGGTCTTTTATCGATATCAGATCCAACCTCCGCCATGCTATATCCCATAATATCAGAGGTAAACTCTTTATTGCCTATAGACCAAATTAATTTACCACCTTTTTTCTCTATTTTATCTGCGTGTATAGTACAAGACTTTGCTCCATTACCTGTGTCAAATTTAGCAATCATTTCTCCTATACCTGGTATCTTAATGTTCTCTAGATAGCCAACCTCCAAGTTAGAGAATGTCCAGTTTGATTTCTTAGTGACATAGTCTATAACGTCATTAACAATAGGCTTATCTATGGCCTTAGAAATACCTTCAGTTCCAGGGGAAGCATTAACTTCCAGGATATAAGGTTTGCCTGTTTTGCTATCGATCATGATATCAACGCCACACCAGTGGCAGCCAACTGCAGTAGCAGCTCTAATCGCCATTTCAGTAAGATCGTCGTCTATCTCATATTTAGAAACTGATCCGCCCAGTGAATAATTGGTTCTAAAATCCCCTTTAACTGCAGATCTTTTCATAACACCCAGGATAACAGCATTATCGTCCTCCGGCTCCAAAGCATTAAGCTTTTTAACAAGTACCTGTATTCTTAAATCGAAATCTGAATCAATTTTCTCCTGTAATAGGATCTCACTAGTTGGATTTAGTTTCTTAATTGTCTGGTAAACCGACTTAAGTGATGAATAAGAATCAACCAAAGAAACCCCTATTCCTTGAGAGCCAGAAAGTAATTTCATAACAATCGGGAATTTACCTCCAACAGATGCTAGAGCAGCGTCCAGAGATTTCTCATCTGGAACCAGTGCAAACTTAGGAACTGGTAGATCGTGGGATTCCATTATTTCACAAGTGGTGAATTTATTCTCACAAGCTAATATTGAATCTAGCGTGTTCACGCAGAAGTATCTAGCATCTTCCAATGCTTTCATAACCGAAATAGTATGGGAGTTATTGATAACTCCTCTTCTCGGTATGATGGCTGTTGTATTTGGATCTATAGAAACTTTAACATTGTTAGCTATATCCTCAATTACGTGTCCATTATAGACCTTTTTAATCCTAGCATTATTAACATTTATGACATGGCATTCTATACCTCTATCGGAGCATACCTTCATAAATTGCTTTGATGTCTTGCTTGGCTTCGCTGTGCCTGATAATATAACGACATTAACTGGGCTATTACTGGCTGACTCGTTTAAAAAGTTGCCAAACCTAAGGACTCTCTCGGTGATAAGCATTCAGAATTTTTTCTTTTATATATCAGCGCTGGGAACTATATCCTTTTCAACTAATATTTTGATAGTGAGAACATCAATGAGTGATTCTATCTGATTGATAGTTTCGTTCTGCATTCCTTCCAGTATAAAAAGATCCAGTATCTCATAAAGCTTCTGTACTTTCCTCCCATCATTTACTTTGTCTGTTTTAACAAAGATTTCCTTGTTGGAAAATATGGTGAAATACTCGCTGATCACAGTATCCTTATAGATCTGCAAGTCCTCTGCGGACATTTCGAAATCTATTTCCTCTTCAAATCCCATTTTTTCTTTCATTTTCTATTTCCTGCTCAATATATCTGATCATCTGAAGGGATTCTGTGCTTCCCATTAAGCAATCGCTCTTACCGACTACGAATTTTAGAAATTCCCGATCGTCATTAATCTCCTTTCTCATCTCCACCAATTTATCAATATCTGGGAGGTATCTTTTACTGAATCCCATATTAAAAAAGAGGATTTATCATGAATAAATTTGGACTTATAGGGTTGTGACCCATAGCTTCAATGAACCTGTTGATTGGGTCCAAAATAGTCTTGGTGAATTGCTGATCGTAATCTATCTGCGGCGCAAATTCGTATGGGAAATTACCTTGAACAAATGCAAATACATTATTTTCAGCTGCGGATTTGGTTTTAACAAAGAAGAAATTAACTTTATCTGAACTTCTAATCATAGCATACTTGTCCTTAAATTTTGAATTATTCAGTAGATAATTGTGATATGCACTTGCTCTAACATGGATGGGACATCCCTTTCCAACTTCTAGCGCTGAGACGTCATTCAAAACAAACTTCTCGTAGTTGTTGATTTGTATAGCTGCAGAGATATTCTGGGACTCCTGAGCTTTAAAATCTTTTTTGATGGATTTAAGCTCTTGTACAAATTCTTTGATACTGAACTTTTTACCTTTGGAGAAGATGAATTTTGTAAGATAGCTTAGCTTCTCTCTAACGAATGGGGGTGTTCCGCCTTTGATCATTTCAACACCAGTTATCTTTAATCTGGATAAAGGCTCCATGTGGACTCCGTCCTCGTACACAAGATTAGTAACATACTTTTTCTTACCTAGGAATATACCATTTATAGCAAGTGTCTCCAACTCGAAATCCTGTTTATTTTCAGTACCCCATTTCTTTGAATAAATCTCGAAGCAGTTTTTTAGGTATCCCTTAAATCTTTTCTCGTTTATCTGTAGGATAAGATCTTTAGGATCTCCTTTCCAGTCACATGAGTTTACAACTTCCTCAAAAGCAACATAATTAGAGTCAGTGTCAGAGTAGATAACCAGTGGCTTGTGGACTCTCTTAACTTGGGATAGCCCCAATTGCTCGTGCAGCTCAGTATCTAGATGCCAATGTTCCTGAAAATATCTATTTACAATCTTTTCTGAGAACTTGATCATATCCTGACCCTGTAGGGTAACTGCCTCTGCAACATCGGTATTAAAGCAAACAAAGAAAGAATTTCCTACCGCGCCGTAGATGGAATTCATCGTTAGCTTAACAGCCTGCTCCTCATTCTTTAACTCATTCTTTAAAGACGTAAGCTCCGTTATCTTATTCTTTATCTCTTCGATTTCCGTCTCTGTCATTTGTTTTTTTATTTAATTACAATACCAATTGCAATAGACGTGTTACTCTGCTGCGAGAATAAAACCAATCTGTTTTCATGCACATAACAATCACAAGTTTCAGATTCCATATAGGAAAGTTGGGTTTTGTAGATCTGTGAAGTAGCAGTGTCACTATCAACTCTTATCTCTTCTGGAGAGATGCTGATTTTGTAATTGAATGACTCACCTTTAGCTCTAACCTCCTTGCTGGACACATCAAAATAAAGAAGTTCTTCCGAATTACTTTCCAATCCACATAACGAAACTATTGATGAAAAATCAGATTGGTAAATCTTAAATTGGGCAATAGTGTCTTCCTTAGAGTGAACCATATCCAAAATATTATCATCAACATAAGAGAGAAGGGATAGATCAGCACATTTAACTCTAATGTGTAGAGATCTAGAGGTCAGAAGCACATCTGTAGCTACAAGGTTTCCCTCTAGCACCTCAGTTGATATCTCCATGAAAACATCCTCTTCTGGTCTGAAATGCTTGAAGCAATCCATAAATTTACCAACCTCAATCAGTCCAATTTTAACTCTTTCTTCTTGAGTCTTACCCTTAAGAATGTCTTTCCATGTTATCTCACCTTCGAAAACTTCACCGAAAGCTAGAGAAGCAAATTTCATAACAGCCTTATCCGGTGTGTGAACCTTACAGAAAATGTTATCGGACGTTAGTTCTAGAAGCACGCTTCTATCTACGGGTTTCAATCGCTTGAGAAAATTAATCAGATTGTTGGTACTGGTGATTCTTAGTTTTATCATTTTTTTCCTTTTATAGTTTTAGATGTTTAGTTTAAATGTTTTCGTCTAATTCTTGATCTTCCCCCTCTTTTTCTTCTGATTCCTCTTCCGGCTGGAATATTTCTATCCCGTCAATCTCGGTGGGCTCGAATAGTGAGTTAGTCCTAACCAGTGGTTTCGATAGCTTTTTTAAAAGCTTCTTTGCCTCTTTGTATTTTGTCTCCTGTTCTTTAACAGCTTTCTTATTCTCTGTTGTTGCCTTCTTAATACGCTCGATCTCGCTCTTAGTCTCTTCTATGCTTTCTACGCTTAGTTTAACTGCTTCTATTCTCTGTAATCTTGATGTTATCCTTGAATTGTACACTGACAAGAACTGGGAGATCTCTGAATTACTTCTTTTCTTCTGTATCATGAAATTTAGAAACTTTAATTTTGCTTCTAGAAACTCAAGATCAGACAAAAGATTCAATGCATCTTTTTTCAGTCTTTTCAATCTTACCTCTTCCAGATGTACCTTAAATTGATCCAGGTATTCCTTTATTGATCCATATTCAGCTACTCCCCCGTCTTTGACTAAAACAATATCTTCCTTGATTATAATCTTCGTAATCCTTGAAATATTATCGGAAACGTATTTGAACTTATCGTCGTCAATTCCCCGGAATGTAATTGTAAGATCACACTTACTCTGAGATTTATTTTCTATGCGGTATTCACATCCCAATAGATCAAGCTTTGATTCAAGCCTCACCATAAAGCTATCGTATCTGATAGCTGGCGGAAGATCGAATATTCTCATTGATTTCTTAGAGGCATTGACCTCAAGACCGGACTCTATTAACCATGTGTTCTCCTCATTATTATACTTGGTTACTTTGCCTGAAAAATCTCGGAAATGCGGCTTCAATAATTTAGGCTGACCCGAGAGGTACTCTATAACATCCTCCATTTTTCTGGGTAGTATATTAGTTCTATAACCAACTGCAATACCAACCATATGGGTCATAAGACCTATAGGCATTTCCACGTGAATCCAATCGTGAGATCCCTCTTCGTTTGCCTCGTTAAGATCGGAGTGCTTTTCTATTAGCTCTTTTATCTTATTGTTAATTCTAACAGAGGTGTACCTAGGAGCGGATGGCGAAGGGTTAACAGGAGATCCAAAAAATCCATCACCTTCTAATATCTGGAAGGAGCAACCGAATGGCCTTGCTAGTTTGGATATTGCTCCAGCTAGTGAGCTATCCCCGTGATGGTAAAATCCGGTTTTAATGACTTCCCCTACTAGTCCGACAGTTTTATTGTATCTAGAGGGGGAGTTTTCTAAGATTAATCTCTGTACCGGAGTTAGGAAATCATAGAAATTTGGAATACCCCTGCTCTGTATAACATATAGGGCATAATCCCTATATTGGGTATTGATCTGATCTGTGATGCTTAATTTATTCAACTTCTAAGTTTAGAAGTTCTATTGGAAAAATGAAGCTAAGTTTCTTATCTACCGAATTTTTTAAGGTATTTCATACCATTTTGGCTGAAAGATTCGTTAACTTTTACATCTTCTGCATTTCCTTCAGCTTTCTCTGTGCCCTTCTTTTCTTCTTTCCTTTCCTCTCTTCTCTCCCTTCTCTCCTCTCTTTTAGATTTAACCCCGTTATTTTCTGCTAGAATATAAGGAAGAGTTGCTGAAGGATTAGATTTAGCTGCTGCTAGTATCTTATCAAATGATTTCGCGTTCTTTATAACCTGATCTCCCGATGTCGTAGCATCTAATCCGTCTGCATTTCTTCCTTCAGGTAGAGCAGGAGTTATACAAAGATCAATTCTTCCTTTTTCAAGACTACCGGGAGAGAATGTGTTGGTCCTTTTAGCCTCAGCTGCACTCCCCATCAATCCATATTTATGAAAATTAGAGGTTCCGTCTTGCTGTAAAATAGATGAACCGAAATATTTACTTTTCGTATCCGTATCTTTTATCACAAATTTATAAACACCCGGGTCTAAAATATATGATCCCTGTTGAACTATTAGTTTTGTAAATCCTATTTTAATGAAATAGTCGTACCAGTCTTTAACTCTAAATGCTGGTGATGGCGTTGTACTTCCCAGAAATGTGTCAATATCACCATCGATTTTGAACAATATAAAAAAGTCAGTAAAATCGTTCGGATAAGAATTCTTTATATCTAAAGAGGATCTAAGAGCAACTAAGTGATTTTCTCTTTCTCTTATTAGTTCAGTATCCACTCCTATATCCTCTAAAAATCTAAGTGCGGATTTTCTATTTTTTCCTATGGAATCAAGTATATCCTTATAATCTTTTGATCCAACAAAAGAGGGTTTACCTATATTATAGTAGTTTGGCTGAGTTAAATTGCTCGTGACCTTACTAAGATCTGGATTTTCAGTCTTGAGTACCTCTGTTTTTTTGTTTTGGTATGACTCCTGGTTGGAAGCATCTATACCACCATTTAAAGAAGATCCTGAAAAAGCGCTAAGCCCTGAAACACCACCACCTATTGTTTCTGGTCCTCCACCGGTACCAAAGAAATAATTTTTAATCTGTTGTCTACCGTCAGCACTAAGTGCACTACCGAACGTCGTCGAATCTGATTTGATAGTGTTTCCAAGTCCTCTTCCTGCATACTCAGCAGCATCAGCAAGGGTATCAGCTAAATTTCCTAATTTGTCGTTCGAACTTGAGCTGTGAGCACCTGTAGGTCCAACTCTATCCCCACCTCTAATTCTATCTCCCCCTGTAACCCCACCTTTAGAATAAGACACATTAGGATCTTCCTTTGGGGCTGCTTCGACGCCGTCTGAAGAGAACGTGAATGTAATATTCTCTACCTTTACCCCTTGTTCTTCTAGATACTTCCTTGCTTGCTCAGCAGCTTTCTTTTCCTCGTCGCTAAGTACCTGGGTTGGTCCACTCTCGTTTATAGCGATAGTACTGAATGAGAATTTATTAAAATCTGTCCAGCTTTTTACTTTACTCATTTTGGTTCTCTTTTTTATCTTTTTCTATAATGTATGTATCTCTAGAGTTTAGATAAAAAATAAGGGAATTCGCCAGTACTGAAAAAAGGCTTGCTAGTAGTCCGCAAAGGAAAAAACTCAATATCGGGATATCAGAGTACCTAATATTATCTTGATTGATAGAGATTAACCCAAAATACGAAAGCAATGAAAATAAAAAGCCGCTCCAAAATCCAAAGCACTGAATGCAGCTAAGTAGTTTCCCTATATAGGGGTATTTTACTAGAAAGTAATTTCTAACGGGAGCTACTATATAGGAGGTTACCACTAAGTAACAAAATGAAAATGAGACGAGTAGAAAAAGAATAAGGTCCATCATATAGAGAGTGATTTATCCAATTCTTCCAACTTTATTCTCTGTTCGTCGGATATGAACTGAGGTACTTTAATGCTAACCTTAACGAGGATATCACCGTTTATAAACCCATTAAATTCAGGAATACCTTTACCCTGTAGCCTAAATATTTTGCCAGGACTGGTTCCTCCAGGAACCTTGATCTTATATTCACCACCCTTCAGGTTTGGTATATTTATATCTGTACCTAAGCAAGCTTCCTTATAGCTTATAGATTCCTCGCATACTAGATTTATACCATCTCTCTTAAAATATCTATGTGCTATCTCATTCACATTCACAACAAGATCACCCGGATTACAGGGAGATTTTGCATGGTCGCCCTTCCCGGAAACTACAAAACTCATACCTCCAACGCTTCCTCTTGGCATAGCTATGTCTATCTCGTCCAATATCCTTTCCGTACCTGATCCGTTGCAATGCCTGCATGGATCAGTACTTTTAGATCCAGAACCCTGACACGTATTACAAAAAGATTCATGGGCAACCGTACCGAATGCAGTATTTACGGTCTGTCTTATCTTACCCGATCCGTGGCACTCGTTACACGTTTCAAGCTTACCTGAAGCAGATCCTGTTCCAGAGCAATACGAACATCCTTCTTTTCTCCATATAGCTACTCTCTTAGTAGCACCACTTAATATTTCATCAAGTGTGACTTCCATTGATACGTTAACATTTCTACCCTTATTAATCAAAGGATCCTGTGAGAAGCCACTGTGTCTACTTCCAAAAAAGCTATAAAAATCGTTTCCCTGAAATGGATCGGTTCCCTGAAACGGATTCCACCCTTGGCTCCTGAATGGATCTGGATTATCATATTTTCTTTTTTTATCCTGATCAGAGAGTGTTTCGTATGCCTCACTCACCTCTCTGAATTTTCTTTCCGACTCTTTATCTCCGTTATTTTTATCCGGGTGATATTTAATAGCTAGCTTTCTATAAGCTTTCTTAATATCTTCGGACGATGCGTTCCTGGCAATACCTAGTATTGAGTAGTAATCTTTTGCCATAATTTTTTACTTGAATATGTCTATAATTTTCTTAGGCTCGAAAGAATCCGGTGTAGATCTTTCTTTCCACTCCTTTTTGAAATTTCTACCCAGCTTTTGTATTTCTGCACAGATCTCATAATCCTCATGTGATTCCCAGTATTTAATCATTCTTTGAGTAAAGGAATCAATCTGGTCATCCGACCTGAACACATAGTTCAGCTCTTCTGTTGGATTTCTAAGAGCACTCAAAAAAAGATCCTGAACCGCTCTATCGATATGCTTTCTGAGTATGTTAAATTGAGGATGAGGTCCTTCCGAACCGAATCCCTTAGAGGGGTAGAAGCTTTTAGACATGAGATTATATATTTTTGGATTTCTTAAGATTCGTTAAGATAGAGTCCCAAACTTCTTCATTAGAGTGAAAGTCCTCCGTGAAGCTACCGTCTGGGTTCTTATATTTTGAAATCTCTCTCTCAGTTTCTTCCTGACCAAACTCATCCTTTAGATAGTCTATTCTAATTTGTATCTCCAGATCCAGATCTCGATTATATTTAATGCCGTTTACAACTCCTTCATTTTCGGAAACTTTGGCATCAAATCCTTCCATTGCTTGCCTCATCATCCATTCTTTTATGTCTTGTTCTTTCATTTATTATTTGTTATTTCACTGTAAGATATAAGAATCTATGGAATTAATCATTTTTCTATGGGCATACACCATGATCCATTCTATTTTATAGATCTATATAGTTAAAAATTTCTCCTTCCACTAGACATATTCTTACCTTTTTTACATTCTTAGAGATGTATATTAATTTTTCTAATTGATTAGGGTTAGACTTTTTATTTTTACTGTAACTGGATTTTCCAATTAGAACATCATAGGTAAATCTTGATTTTACTTCCACGTAAAAATCGGGGAATTCAAAATCTGGAGTATATGTCCCAAGATCTGTCTTTATAGAAAAATCTGGCTTTTTAGGTAACTCTATTCCACTCTCAATCAATATCTCTATGTATTTTTTTTCAAAAGTACCATAGCATTCCAATCCTGCTACTATAAATTCTTTACATCTACCCGGTCCTTTATGATAGACCCCGTTATTGTTTTTTATTCTAGATTTAACTTGCTTTTCTTTTATGTCTTTCGAGTCGATTCTTTTTGACCAGTTTTTTTCAGAGAGTACTTTTTTTAGATTTTCTTTGTATGCTGGATCGGCCCATCTTTTCTTACTATTGTAAGAGCATATTTTCTTCCATTCGTCTTTTTCGTCTTCCGTTTTACTCTGATATAATTTTTTATTGGTCTCTGAGGTTTTATTAAAGCTCTCCCTTTTCTCTTCATCAGAAAGGCTTGAAAGATAATTTTTTCGTGAATCCGAAGCTTTTTTCCTAATCTCTTCGTTTCCCCACATTTTAGAGCATGCGCATTTTTTACAAAGTGAACCCCTTTTCTCTGCTCTCCGAAAAAAATATTTTCCTGAATATGTAATTTTAATATTACAGGATGGGCAATTTCTGAATTCTTCCATAAATTATATATCGAAATTTTCTTTCAATATACCCTTTAGTACTAGCAAAAATCTCTTAAATACTTAAGTAAAGCTAAATCTTTCATCTTAACTTCCAACTCTATAGATATGTCAAATCCATAGGTAGGTATTTCTTTGTAGATCCAGTCAGAATGAGCAAGCTCCTTAGCACTAACATCTTCATTTAATTTTCTAGAATCCGAATAGTGAGTGATTGGTGTAAAATCCCCCCATGTCGAAACACAAATGGACAAAGACTCAGCCTCAGATATTCCCTCTGGAGGATTGCAAATGTTATGCAGATAGTCAAATGTAACCGGGATCCCCACCTTAGAGTGGACAAGTTGTGCAAGATCAACCGAAGTGAATTGTGACTTTTTGTCATCAACCTCCACAACCAATCTTCTTTTCACATTATCAGGTAGCTCTAGATAGGCTTTACAGAACCTTTCAGCAGCTTCCTCTTTGGTTGGCTTTGAGGTGTTGATGTGGATGTTTATTGGATAGTCATAAGACTGATCCAAGCCCATTAGATCCATTATCTCGGCATGCTGTCTTAGCTCCTTAAATGATTTCTGAACCACATCCGGTCTTTCGGAAGCTATCACGCAATATGGAGACGGGTGAAATGTTAGTCTCTGATCTGTGGTCTTAGATAGATCCCCACATAATTTTAGAGCTATCGCGATCTCCTCGAAATCGGGTAGGTCTGATAATTCATACTCAGAGCACCATGGGAATATATCGGAACTCATCCGGTACATACGTATCCCAGTTTCGGCATTCCACGTTAAGACCTTATAGAGATCCTTTACGTTCAATAAAGCCAGTTGTGAGGCGTAGGGTAATCCTCTTTCCAGGAATGTTCTTTTGACCATACCCCGATTCGTAGAAACCTTCTCCTTTTCAAGAGAGAGGTTAATACAGCAATATCCATATCTTCTTTCCATATTACAAATCTATCGAAAATCCCCGCAGAGAACCAGATCATCTAAATAATTAAAATCCGGATAACCAATTTTTTCTTGCCTGGGAGGATTTACCAAAAGCCATTTCCAGACTTGATTTGGATTCTGGATCTGGTGATATCTGCAGGATTCTTCTGTTTCTCATAACAAAATCCCAATCATCCAAAGATAGAGATCCTAGTCCTTTAAGGTACCTTACATTCTTAAGATCAGAAGAAGATGCTCTCTTGAATTCATCTAGCGAGAAGTAATATTTTTTAACCCTATCACCCGAGCTAACTAGAGGTGTTTCCAATATATGTAGCCTTCCCTGTCCCACTATCCACGGAAACCAGGTATAGAAAAGATTAACTAGCAAGCTGGTAATATGGGACCCATCTGGATCCTGGTCTGTTGATATAACTATGTTTTTAAAAGGTCCATCAAAGCTCTTTTCCTCTGGATCCAGATTTAATATTTGCATTAGCTCTAATATCTCCCTATTTGATGATAGGTCACCGAGAGATCTTGCATTTTTAATCTTTCCCTTTAATGCATAGACACCGTCCTTCTTAGGGTCTCTTTTCTGTAGAAGAGATCCCATAGCGCTTAGTCCTTCTACTATAAATAGATTCTCTGCTTTAGAAGCTGTTGGTGGAAAATACTTATGTGAAAATTTTATCTTTACATTCTTTTTTTCCTTTCTAATCTTCTTTATCTCCGCATCTTTTCTCCTCTCGTCAACAGATTTCTTTATCGATTTAAATGTTTCTGTTCTGTAGAATTTTTGTAAACCGGCTTCGAAACTTCTAACGATGGTTGGTTCTACCTCTTCCCTTTTACTTACAAATTTAGTTTTATTCTGGTCGCCAAATCTTACTAACCCCGGGGATAAATTAAGAATCAGTAGATGGTCATAGAAATGATGACCTAGGCTATCCTCCAGCTCACCATTGATCCTATCCATAACTATCTTCTGGTGAATACCCGTGCATATTGCAGAGTTCACAAAAGCAAAGGAAGAAGTGGATTCACTCTTTGGCCATATTAGGAGTTCCCCTATTTGACACTTATATGAAAATCCTGGTGATAGAGATGAGCTGATCAAGGTCTTTTTACCGTCCCATATAAACTCTATGTTAATACTCTCTGTCTTTTTTTCGGTTTCCAATACCCTCTTTTTCAGAACCAGTGTGGACCATAGGATATCTCGGTCCCATTTATTATTATCGAATATCTTAGGTAGAGGAGAAAAGCTAACCCTTGTTCCTGTTTCACTACCAGAAGACTTAGCCTTTACATCGGGTTTAGATGCTAAGAAATTCTCCCATCTTTGGGAATATGTTTCTTGACTGTTTGTTGTCTCTATCTCGAAGAATGACGACAAAGCGTTAACAAGACTAACTCCCATCCCGTTAGTACCAATTAGGGATTCCTCTATATCATCGTTATCGAAATTGGAACCAGCTCTTAGCATGGATACTGCGGTCTCAACGTTGGATAATCCACTCTTTTTATTCTTTTTGGATCCATTGAGAAATCCGTCACCGGAATCAGTAATGGAGATCGAATTAGAGAGGGAATCGATATCTACCGTGATTTTCTTCATCGGCGATTTCATCCTCTTGGCCTCATCGACGCAATTAGAAAAAACCTCATCGAAAAGTTTATACATACCAACGGAGATCGGTCTGGGCTGTGACTTGATGCACTTGCCCTCTTCCACTATAGGTACCTGTTCTTCTGAAGTTTTTACACTACCAACATATATGGTAGGTCTAGCCAAAATGTGTTCAAAGTCGCTGAGGACTTGTATTTCTTTACTCGGTTTTGTAGCCATATTATTTTATCTAACTAAAGGAACTAGAACCTCTGTTACGAATTCCTCCATATCTTGTATGGAGATTTTATCAAAAGTATCCATCATACTGTGACAAAGATACCAAGATGAGTTATCAAGATACCCATTTTCATTGAGCATATCAGATTCCCCCTCCAATAAGAGAGGCAGGGGATTGATAACATTTGTGTCTATCCCGTTCATGTATAAAGGCAAGCAATCACTTCCTGGAGTTCTTTTAACTGGGGGGCCAAACATCTCCTTTATTCTATCCGTGAGCTCACCTGCGTAGTCACCGATCATGAAATTTCTACCACCCCTACCGCTTAACTCCAAGTTAAGCACCCATTCTATAGAGCCAAAAGAACCATTCTTTATTTGACCAGCTAGCCTACTAGATCCAGCAAATCCCACCTCCTCACCGTCTGTTATTACGACATGTGCTTCAGGAACTAACTTTTTAAGAAGTATAGCATTTATAACAGAAGCTGAGTTATCGTTTGCATTTTCAGATTCAATGTTAACTATGTCATGATGGGCAATAACCATTCTTGCGGAATTCCCCCTTAATACTATATTATGATAGTGACAACCTCCACTCACAAAATAGTCAATCTCGTAGGTTATTCCTACCCTTTCACACAAGTCCATTACGAATCTAGCACGGGGACTAGGTTCAGCACTATTCTCGAGTGCAGTGCCTAGATTTCTTACTTTACAAAAATCTTTTAGGGATTCAAGAATCTCTCTGTTTTCTATTGAGCTTATATACATTCCTTCTATAATTATTCAAGATTAATAACAATCACCGTAGAAAAAAAGATGCCCGAATAAAATATCCGGGCATCTATGGGTTTAGCTTAAAAATTAAAATTAGTAAGAGTAGTGAACCTCTTCAATTTGCTCTGGCTTTAAATATACTGAATAGTGAGCAGGATTAGTCTTAGCCTTAGCAGACAAGCTTTGAGGATAGCAAACGATGAATGTTCCATCAGCGCTTTTATCGATTCTATCCACAATAAATTCAGAATCAAAGAAAACATCTTGCATAACACCAGCTCTTTCGATATCTGAAGGTGCAGCTTTTTCTATATCTATTCCGGTTTCGCGTCTGTACTTAAGAGCAGCTTCCTCTTTTGCTTTTGCGATAACCTCATCCACGTACACAGGCTTAGTTTTTCCTTGTGTTGGGATTTCAGCTACTACTGTTACCTCATCAACTTCTCCCATTGCTTTCTGATCCAATAAATCCTGGATAACAGCAATTGCCTTAAGTGGACTAACGTTCATTTCTGGCTCACCGCCTGTTTTATTAAATGCAGTGTCGTCGTAAACCGGGATCGAGCTCTCGTTAACATTCGAAACAAAGTTCTCGTAAATTTTAATGTGTTTCATTTATATTTTTTTATTTTTGATAGTCTATATATCAAACAAATTTTAGAAATTATACTCTTGTTAATTTGGCCTTGCCAGATTTAACATTTTCATTTCCCTTCTTATAGAACTCAAGATTTCTCTTTAATCTATCCTGTTCTTGCGGGTGTAGTGTTGAAAAGATCGGGGATCCAACTATCTGAGAGGTCTTCTCAAAAGCTATCTCCGGGTGACCTATATAGAAAGCTGCTATAGAATATTCGTCAACCATTCTCCATTGCCAGATTTCAGGCTCTACGAATAGAATGTCGCTAGTCCCTGGTGTTTTAATAGCTAGGTCTCCATAAGTGAAAGATAAAACGTACCTGTTCTCTTCTCTGAGCTTTCTCATAACGTGAAATACAGCTTCCAATCTTTGCGGTCTATACTCCCATGCTTTAGAATAAGCATTGACAACCTCCGTTGCGGGGAATGCCATCTTCTCCATTAATTTAGCTATCATATAGAGAGAATAGTAAACTTCCTCCTCCCATTCCCCGGCTTCTGCTCTTTTCTTATAAGCTTCTAGGGACTTTTCCAGCTGATCTGAATCCCTGTAACTTTGAGCCAGATAGAACATGTATCTGGTATTGTTTGGCTCGTCCACTAACGCTTTTTCTAGAATCTCAGCATCTTTAGCATACTTTTCCTCTAGAGAGCTAGCTCTTTTCAAGGGGCTAATGTCTGCTTTAACGTGGCATCCAGGAAGAATAGCACTTTTTAAATTTGGTAAATCGCAATGAAGATACTCGTGAAGTACTCCCTTATAAACCCAAGGCTGATTAGATCTAACTATCTGAGCTCTATGGTATTGAAGAGCATTAAGTCTGTATGTGATCTGATAAGTGTCCATCGACTTATCGATGTGTGCAAATGGATTAACTCC
>JAUKPQ010097911.1:0-17038 GCA_032273045.1 Chloridella minuta | reverse complement strand
GGCGGCGGAGGAGCGGACTAAACTTTTTTGCCTGACCTTTTTGTATCATAAAAGTTTCGCCCGCTGAAAAACTCCGCAATCCCTATGGGAGCAACTAATGATGTTATAAAACTGGCGTAGGACGCAAACTTTATGATATCATTAGTATTATGTCTTTTTGTATAAGCCTTCACTAATCATTATAGCCATTAACTGTTTAGAAGCTACATCCTTCTTCAAGGGATAGCTACTGTAATATGAACCGGTATTGGTATTACGCACCTTGTAGCCACCTGCGACTTTAACTATTTTGTATGGCATCTACACTACTATACTAATCTGCGAAATCTTTTTACACCGGGTAACGGCAGTATATTTGATATTTTTAGACATAGCGTCGTAGTCGTAGATTACTATATCGTTGTCTATTGTTGCGCCTTGCGACTTATGGGTAGTAGAGCAGTAGTTCAGCAAGAAGTGTTTATGGAACTGGCAAGTATCTACATAGATGGTATGCTCTTCAAGTTCTCCAGCTTCGTTAGGTCTCTGCGATACAGCTGTAATGCTTTCTTCGGTTAGCTCCTTGATGATGAAGCATTCGTTATTAGCAAACATAAGTTCGTCGCCTTCATCTGCCTTTTGATTATGATGCGCTATTATCGGCAGACCCTCGTAAAGCTTGGCATCTTGCTGTAGCTGTTTCTTACCTACATCCTTTTCATCCGGTTTATATGGGAAGACTATTACTAACCTCTGCTCCTTATCAGCAAGGTAATCATTCATCATTTTATTTACCATCTTGCGAGTATCGTTGAAGTAGCAGATGGCATACTTGTTCTGTAGCATCCGAGGGGTAGCCCTATATGGAGCTATTGTTTTAACTTTGGATAGGTCTGTAGTATCTTTCTCCCAAATGTTCTCGGCAAAGTCCCATAGGTCTGCGTCGTATCGCTGTCGCTCTATAAACTCTACCCGAGTGTAGTTAGCTAAATACTTCATCGCAGGACATTCAAAGTAATCGTATGGCTCGCCTTCTTCTACAGGCGGGACCTGTCGGTAATCACCGGCTAATAAGAAATGCGCTGATGGGACAGCCTTCTTCAGCTCCACCAGTCTGCGCCATAGGTAAGCACCAATCATACTCACTTCATCAATCATAATCAGAACTGGCTTATCAATCAGAGACTTCAACCAATCAACATTAAACCTGCCATTCTTATCTATCTTCAAAAACTTATGGATAGTAGTTCCACCGATATTAAGACAAGCCTTGTTTGTAAAAGCTATCTTCTTGATGAATGCGTTAGGAAACTCAGCTTTGAACTTCTCTTCTACCTTCAGGATATTATAAGACTTGCCGGTTCCCGCTCGGCTTACATTACATAGACCCCGATACTTTCGTAGTAGAGCATACACTTCATCTACCTGCGAGCTACTTCTAATCTCGTTCTGATGCTTCCAGGGATGGACTATTGTCTGTAGGTTAATACTGCGATGTTCTACCGGAACTTCAGTTTTCAATAGAGAAGGAAACTCTGATAGTCTGTAGGACCCTGGAACTGCCACTACACCTTCAGGCACTAATGTAACATCAAGATGTCCCTTAAGTATAACGCAATCAGTCTTGCGCCAAAGAGGTTGGCACTTGCTATTTTTAATCAAATCGTATAGTCTGATATTAGCTTGGTCCAGGACCTGGATATACATCGGTATATTGTTTTCTACCATCGTTGTCTCTACGCTGTATCCATAGAGGTAATACTTCTCTACCTGATAGATGAATGGCTTATTGTTCTGAAAGGCAAGGTCGCTGAAATCATCCCATACGGTATTAACATCTGTATTTAGCTTGGCAACCGTTCGCTTACTGCTGTCTTTGCCTAACATACCGGTAATAATATTAGTAAGAACCTTCATCAGCTTGCTTTCACCCTTACACTTGATACGGATGGCATCTAATAGCTTTTTGTAATAATCTTTTGCCTTTGGTTTGCGAGAAGGTAACATCATTGTTACAGGATTAATCAGTATCCCATTGTCTTTAGCTTTGTTTAGGATTGTATGCGAGTAGATATTGCTTCCAGTAAGCAGAGACATATCATCAGTCTGAATGTAATACAGACCGGGTTTGAACTTGCCACTGTCCCAAGCTTGTCGGATATCAAAGGGTTTGAACTCGTCGTTAAAATCAAATAGTAGCCAATCATCCATAGGCTTCTGGTAGATGCTTGTATGGCACTTGGTAATATCAACGCAGTTGTAGTTCTTCAGCTCGTCCATCAAGCTATCAGAGTGTTCGCCGTCAGCTATGCGCCTCTTAAGGTCTTCATCGCAAACTCCATAATGGGTTCTATACTTGATACCTGGAGAGGTAAGAAGCTCAAATACAAATGGGTTAATAACAGACTTATCAGTATAACCCTGCTCTTCCATAAGCTTGTAGAGTATGCCATAGACACTATCACCAGTATAAGGCTCATCATTAATCTTGGAGATTTCCATAGCTGTTTCTACCATCGCATCTTCATCAAACATATACTTAACCTCGCCAAGCTGGAAGCCTAATAGGTTGCTACCGCTCATATGGATATTACTGAATGGATATACCTGCTTACCTTGCTCCTTCATTACCTTAACCATTCGCTCGGTATGAGATAGACATTCCTTGTTAGTATTATCGGTATCGTTCATTAGCTTAACAGTAACCGGTTTATCTTCCTTCTTCTCCTCCTGCTCCTCTGTTGCCTTCTTTATGTAGTTCATTTCGGTCTTACGCTTGGACCGTTCAGCTATACTTTTATTACGATGTAGGATAGGATAGATATGATTATCCTTGATACGGAAGATAAGCGGAGGTAGGTTAGGATTTGTCTTCAAGGGTATATGATGATGGATTAGCTGTTCCCGTTCATCCAGCGCATACATATGGATACCGACTTGGTCGCAGAAAGCTTGGAGCTGATGACAGCATACGCCGTCTTCTTGCGGGTTAGTATCCTTGTAGGGGTTCAAGCTATTTTCAAACATATAGAACATTCTATCATTCTCGTAATACCATTTAATCTCGCCTTCAAGATGGGACTTATTATCAGCTTCCTTACATTCATCGCATTGTAATAGAAACTCGTTGTAGATAGAACACTTATGAGTAGGACAGTTATAATAAATCTTGGACTGCTCTGAACGCCCTGTAAATAGGAAATCCAAAGTTTGATAGTTACAAATCTTCTTACAGCCCTTAAGCTCGCCATATCGCCATATTAGGAAATCATAGACGCATCTGCCCTTACCGGTATCCCAAGTTTGTTCTACATCGCCATCTAACCCAAGAGCAAATACAGCTTTCATCAAGATTACTCGCTTGTTAGTAGCTTTGGGAGTTACATTAACTACGCTTGTAATAGACCAGTCCAAATCACTTAATCGGATAATAGCGCTTTGCTCGTCTATTAGATATGTTCGCTCTGTAATCCATTCAGCTACAAACTTATCTACAGGAGTATTCTCTGGCACTACTTCAGCTATTTCACCGTTGTAGTGTCTAACTGTAGTTCCCTTATCACCCTTATGCCTGTAAAGATAATGATAATGGATTGTAATATTCTTCTTGTTAGCTTCTCGCCTACGCTCATCCCGTTTAAGCTTGCGTAACCGGTTAATCTCTATCTGTCTTGCCTTACGCTTCTCCTCTTGCTCCTTCTCCTTGGCTAACCTTGCTACCTCCCTTGCCTTGCGCTTCTCTTCTTCTTTAGCTTCTCGCTTGGCATCCTCCTTTAGCTGTTTAGCATTCAGTTTAGTAACTTCGGCGTTATACTCTGCCTTGGATAGGACCCGCAACTGGCGCAACAGCTTCAACTCATCAACCTTCGCAAGCTTATTAGCACTCAACGACGCAACTGGCTTGACGAGAGCAGACATCTTCTTTTATATTTAGGCAACAGAGGAAAAATCGGCTGAAAAAACGCACCCCTCCTCGGCGCCGGGGTCCGGGAGCTTGGATTTCCTGCGTTTGGTCCTTGATGACCTATTTCTGTTTGATGAAACCGATGCCTACTACATTTATAGTAGAAATCCGTTTGTTTCCTTTCTCCTCCAAGTTTTACAGGGAGGGGCTATTATGAGTTGTATCAATCGCAACATTTGGATGAACGCCATCCTGGAGGGTAGTTAGAATGTCGCTCTGGAGCTGGGGTAATACACCCTTCCTTGCTAATCTCCTCTGTTTGATTTTCTCCTTGTTGTTCTGGTAATAGACTATCCATCTCTTCTTCTCGCTCTCTGCCATTAGTATCTCGTTCCGATGGTTCATATAGTAGTTCCGATGTTTCGCCTGATAGCTTGACATTATCTCTTTGTAATAGAGGGAGAACTTCTTTTACCGGATTAAACGCAGTAATATAAATCCAGTCCGCTTCGGTATGTATATTATAAATAAGCTTTTCCTTTTCAAATGGGAAATACAGCGGTATGCGATAGCGCATTACATAGTTATTGGCAAACACTTCTATATTACGAGAATGAGACCATAATACCCGAAGCATCAGTTGTTGAAATACCCGGAGATATTATTTTTGGAGCTACCGCCTCCTTAAGTGCCTTCTTTCTTTCTTTTACACTTTCTAATATCTTATCCTTGTTCTCCTGATAATACTTACGACCATATGCCTTTCTTTCCTCCTTATGCGTCTGATAATAGCGCTGGCTGGCGGATAGAGCGTCCATTTGTTCTATTATAAAATAAATATTATTTGTATATAGAAATGAACGATACTAAAGAACTAACGCCTTGGGAAACGAAGATGCTGGATTTTATTATGGAACATCGGGAAGACCCGGACCTACTACGGCTACCCCTATCTCCCAAGCTACTGGCGCTGGCAGGTATTAAGAAGGAAGAGCGGTCTATAGGTATTATGGAGGCTACTAAGAGAGCATTTGGAGCTACATCTGAATACGCTCATCAGTATAAGGGTCCTGTAGTAGTTCAAGACCAGACTACTATGGATATTAAGTTCCCGGAGATACCCGCTGTTAATGAAAAGCTACCGCTTGCGCTTGAAGCTACTCCAGCTCCTCATCAAGACGATGCCTAACATTATTCTGCGGATGTATTGCGTCTCTACCTCTTGCCATATCATACATCATCAACCCTGCTGTATAATACGGTAACGCATCGGCTATTAAGTATGGAGCTGTCGCAACTGTAGTTCCGATAGGCGCTGTATATCTACCGATGTAAGGGATGTCCTTACTCATTTTAGAATACTTATATAACTCTTTGTCTTCAGGTAACATCCTGTTCTCATCATACATATACTTATCTTCAAAATCTATTACCTGCTCGGATGTCGGAAGGCGCATATAAGCTTCTTTAAGGGTTTGTTTGATACTACGCTTTTTAACAGCAGGCGGTAAAGCTGTTCCCCTATCAAACTCCGAAGGCGTATAGTATAACGGCTTATCTCGGTATTTAACCATATATTAGTATTAGAGATTTAAAAACATAGTCCTAATGCCATCAATCACTCTAATATTTTGAAGACCTCCATCTCCAGCTCCAGCGCCGGTTACAGGCGCAGTAGGGATACGGACATTATGCGGGGTTGTTGTTCGCCTTGGAGCTTGGGTAACTGTTCTTGCTCTATTAAGAGTTTGAACGCCGGCTCTTCTACGGTCTTCTTCTTCATCAGGATGTCCTTCTCTAATAACATTAATACGGGGTTCCTCGCCTCTTGCCACTAATCGTCTATACTCTGCCATATCAAATGGAACACTACTCGCAATAGCTAAAGCTCCTCGTTCGCTAATAGTAGGAAATCGGCGTTTCACTTCTACTACATCCCTTTCAAGCTCTAATGTTTTCATATCTCTTTCTATTTCCTCATCAGTCTTACCCATATTGCGTAGCTTTTGTCGTTCATAAGCATCCTGTTCCTTTCTGAAGTATTTTTGTATCTCTTGTTTATGAAGCGCATCGCCAAATAGAGTTCCGCCTACCTGTCCTGCCAGGTTAAACTCTCTAATACGGGCATTAGTGTCAGGTGCCAAGAAGCTAATATGTTCTGGTAACGCTTCTCGCTCTTTAGTAACCTGCGCCAACATAGTATCATAAGTTCCATCCTGCCATAGCTTATTAGGCTCTATACCTCCTGGACCCTTAGGGAAATCAGAATAGACGGCAAACTGGTCTGCTATTTTGGTTGTTACCTCTTGATTAGTAATGCCTGGACGATTACCTTTAGGGACCTTAGGCAAATGCTTAGTAGGCACTATACCCCGAGTTCCAAGATACTGGATAGGCTTATATTTACAATCTGTCAGGAAATCAGTTTCTGGCTTACCTGCTTTAGATGTTTCAAAAATAGCTTTAAGTGCCTTCTGAGATACATCTCTACTATGAGCCGTATCATCAATACCTACAGATGTTTTAGCTGTTCGGTTTTCAGCCAGCAATCCGGGTCTGGCACTACTTAATCGCATTACATCCGCATCGCCCCTGGACCTACGCATAACATTCATAGAAGTTTTCGCCAGCTGGGGCATTACCCGACTGGTATCATTTACAAGAACTGCGGGCTTAGTCATTTCTAATAGTTACGGTAGAAAATACTTCTTAAGAACTCCGTATTATCGGGTGCGGTAGGACGCATCGGAGGAGCATCAGCTTGAGGCTTTGTTTTTCGCTTGGTTCTTACTATAACCGGTTCGTCTTCATCCGATGAACTCTCTTCTACTATCACTTGTTTAGGCATCCGTTTAGCTTTAGAGGCTAACATCATACCTCGCATCTCGTTCTTGAATGCTTCCAGGTCTGCCTTGATATCAACATTAGTAGTAGAAGCTTCTCGTTGTCTTGTAAGCTTTTTGGGTGCCTCCTCTATTGCTTCTTCTTCTGCTGGTTCTGGGTATCTGTTTTTAGGCATAGGTGCCGGTTTAGGTGCTGGCTTAACTACAGTTTTAGTAGTCTTCTTAACAGTCGTAACAACGCCTTCTTTAGCTTTCTTCTTCTCCTCTCTATGTTTTGCCAGAGCTTCAAGTGCCTTGGCGGTAGCTTGCTTCTGCGCTTCGGTTCGTTCCTTCTTCTGCTTTGCCGGGGCTGTAGTAACCTGGGTCGTCTGCGTTTCTACTTCGTTGTCGCTATCCATTTTTATAATACTACAATAGATTATATTTCTTCCAATATATTGTAGTTTTATTGTAGGTCTATTGTAGAGTTATTGTAGCTTATTGTAGCTATTGTAAAAACTAAATAATAGGAACCGGTGTAACCGATGATGACATACAATCAGGGAATGCCATTATACTATATGTTAATACAGCCGTTTCATTAGAGGCAAGATTTCCAGTTACTGTAGTTCTAATCATATAGACATAGTCTGTTCCGCCAGGGGTTGCTGGTCTCATACATAACTGGCTTTCAATACCGCCTAAAGCTCCAGCATTAGGGCTAAACTTCCAAGAGATTACATTATAGTGTATATTCCAACTATCATAATAAAAGTATCCATTAATATTAGTTCCAGGCAATATAGCTGTTATGTATATGTCGCCGGTTCCTTGGCAGTATCCGCCAGCTATATTAGAAAGATTTACAGTTACTGACTGAATAAACATAGAAGGCTTAACTGGGACATTTGTAGTAGGTATGACATAGGAAGTAGAGTTTAATAGCAAATCGTTTTTGATGTTAGTTACGCCATTAGCAAATAGTATCTCGTTGTTAATATTTTGTATATTTACTAATGAGCCATTTTGGGTAGATGTAGGATTAACTGTTATTCTATAAGACTGGTCTCGTTGCCCGAAAGGTATAAGACTTTTCATTCCTAACCTAAAAGGCGGTATGAACTCTGTATTAAATAAGTTAAAGGTATAATCAAGAACATTATCTATAAAATACTGGCAACCGGTTCCAGTAGCATTAGGAATAACTACTTTTACTGTTGATGATAGATTAGTAGGCGCATCTTGGGAATGGCTTGTTCCAAGAAAAACTTTTTGTCTTCCTGTAATGGGGTCTGTAGAAAAAGCTATAACAGAGTTTAATAAACCAGTAACAGGACTATCATACGCACCTATATTTATACCAGCCCATTCTGTAGTAATAGTTATTATAGTAATCTCCAGAGGATAACAATCATAGAGAGCATTTAAACTATATACAGCTCCATTATCTGCGTTTTCTGTCGTTGTAACATCAAATAGGTTAGGCGATACAGTTGTAAAGGACATACTATTTTCACCAGGAGCTGTATATACCGTAAGGTTCAGTATATCATCGGCAGTAAGACCACTAAATACATTAGCTGTTACAGTTCCAGCTGTTTGTATATTGCCAGCTATTACGGTTTGAGTTGTTGTAATGTTGTTATTAGTGTTTATAGTATTATTAACTGTTACAGGTCCATTCATTATTACAACAGAGCCTGTCGTAACCGGTCCGCTTAAAGTTGTAGAAGTTCCAGAAGATGCTGATAATATATTAGCTGTAACTGATGTATTGCCATCCAGCTGAATATTCCCTGTTACTCCATTAACAAACAACTTACCTGCTACAGTGAAGTTACCACCAGGATTTATATTAATCGTATTCGTATCATTAACATCATTAAAAATATCAATATTACTTCCTGCGTATAATACAGTTTCGTTAGCTCCAGCTAAAAATAAGTTTCCTGATATATCACCTGTAATAGTAATCTTTTCATCAATACCAATATTAATGTCTTCTGTTAGAACATTAAAAGCACTATCATTAGCTACATCTACACTATTGTTAAAGACTACAGGGGTATTAAAGATAGTAGGTCCTGTAACTATTTCTCCACCTGATACAACTAAAGCTCCTATTACATCAAGGTTACCGTTAATAGTCATATCACTTAATACATCTAATCCGGTTGTTGTTAGGCTATCAAAGGTAGCATCCGCACCTGCTACATCACCTGTTACATCCAAGTTAGCAATAATATTAACATTACCTCCTCCTCCTACTGTCATATCTATCTGGTCTGTAGCTCCAACTATCAATCGTCTGCCAGCTATTGTAACATCGTTTGTAACAGACCGCAATACTACTGGCGCTGAAGTGCTTTGAACTGTAACACCTCCAGCTGTTCCCTGTATGTTTAAAGCAATAGAGGGATTAATAATAGAAGCTACATTAGACATCGTCATACCTGCTACAGAAGTAATCGTAGCTACATTGTTAAGCGTTACAATGTCATTAGCTCCTCCATTATTATAGATACGCAAAGCTGTATTAGGTATTTCAGGGTAGATGTTATTTGTCAAGACATTCGTAGCTATAGGGTTAGTAAGTCGTAACTTGCCTGCCGAGTTTGTATTAATAAGGATATCACCACCTCCTGTTGAGTTGATAGATACATTACCGGCTCCTGTATTATTTAAAGTAGCTGAAGTTCCAGCAAATGTTAATACACCTCCAGCTCTATTTAATAGAGTAGCGGTTCCTGATGTCATATTGAGTTCTGTTCCTGTTCCACCTGATGATGTTCGTATTACATTAATAGGGGATGTCATATAAAAATCAGATGCGAGATTACCCGATATACTTGCGCCTATGAAGTTATTAGCTCCTGCTGTATTCTGGACTACAGCTCCTGTAATAGTTGTAAGAGGCGATGCTATGTTAAGATTTCCAGCTCCTGCTATGTTAGTAACCGGCGCTGTCAAGTTAAGCGTTCCAGTCGGTATGATACTTGCCTCTAATCCTGTAATCGTTGTTGCTGGACTTAATAATGAAAAGCTTGTAGCGTTTTCAAAGGTAGCTACTCCACTTGTAACATTAAACTCGGCAGATAATACACTCGTAACAGGTCCTTCCAGCGTAATAGCTCCAACGCTTGCCAGGTTAATATCGGCTCCTCCTTCTACTAATACTGCTCCATCCGCAGATAGATTTAATACACCTGTAGCACTTACATTAGTTGCGTCACCTTCTATATCCATAGCTCCCAAACTATAGATGGATGTTCCACCTATTCCGGTATAAAGACCTATAGTTTTTGCTCTATACAGAGCTGAACCTACATTAAAGTCTTCAGGGTATATTTCAACATCTGGAGCTTTTGTTAATGATTGCTGTCCTATCCTCAAGTTAGTATTTATAACCGAGTTGCCATAGTTCTGCCCTACAGTATAGACAAAATCATTTACTAATAGCTGTCTTTGATTTGCGTAGTTCTGCCCTACTACAACTGTATTAACAGCTGGGAAGTTAGCCCAGTTAGCGGTATCTGCTGGAGTTAAAATAGTTCCAGCAAATGATAGGTTAATACCGTCAGGCGATGTAAGCTGTCCGCCGTTTATAATAATGTTCTGTCCTGCTGGCACTCCATACTTATACCAGTTAGTCATAATATCCTGTCCGTTAAGTTGAATACCATACCCTCCAGGCGCATTAGCATTAACATAGGTCACCATAGGGCTAACATTAACTCCATTCAGCCAGTTAATAGTCCCTACATTATTGATTACATTATTGGGAGCTGTTCCTGTTAGGGTTAAGCTGGCACCTGATACATTTCCTGTAGCTGTTAGAGTTCCATTAAAGGTTGTAGCGTTTCCTAATGGAGCTGTAGTCTGATTTTTAGTGCGTTGGACTAAATCAAGAACGGTAGTAGTTGTAGCTATATTTGCTTGATTAACAAAAACCGGAGGACCTACATCGGGTTGTCTATAGAGTTGTATAAAGTCTGCGTTCTGCCCGAGATAGTAGCCTAATGTAGTGCCACCTCCACCTCCTCCAGCATCTACGAAGTAATCACCTAACTGATTTGGTAATATGTATGTTGGCGGAACATATTGATTTGTCGCCATCCTTACTACTGTATCATAGGGTTATTTTTTTTATCTATGGGCGTAGTTGTCTCTATATCCAAGCTTACTTCCTGCTTGACACCGCAACAGTTAGACCGGATACGCTTATGATTGATTACTCCTATGATAGTGCTTCCTATACTAATAACAAGCGCTATGATACTGAAAACTTGATTATCATCCATCGTCTCTCTATATATTACATAGAAAGCATACCGAGAGTATTATAAATATAAACACTTGCTATATAAACTTCATTAGGCGGATATCCAGCATTCTGAATACCCAACTGTAAAGCTTGCGTATAGTTACCGGCTGGCATATTAGCTGTAGAACCTGCCTCTATAGTCCAAGTAGTCCAACCCTGCTGACCGTTCTTTAAACCGGGAACTGTAGCAAATCGCTGGGGTGGGGTAATAGTTGTCCCATTAGCTAATGTAGTAACAACCGTTCCATAAACAAGATAGTCGTTGTTAAAAGTTAAGTTTCTTAACTGAACTTCCCATTTTGTATGAAGACGCCCAGCTGTTTGAGTATTAGGAAAAGTCTCCGTATGGTATGTTACTAATGATGAACTTGACATAGGCTGATTTATAGCGTTATAATGTCCTCTCTGATACACTTGGGTGCTACCCGCTGGAGCTGTAAAAGCATCGCCTAACAAAGAGTTCGGGTTAGCATTAAAAGTTACAAGCTGGTTAGTAGCCGACATCTTATTATCTACTCTATATATTAGAAAATGTCCTTCGCTAATCAGCCTTCCCGTTTGTTAATCTCCTCCGACGACCTCAACTACGGTTCTGGTAACTCATTTAGTATATCCCTTCCGGAGAGCATAGTCGGAGCTACAAAAGCCGATTTAATAAGAGCTGTTATCCCTAATACTGGATATCCTATCCCAGCGTATCAAGCTAACTTCTACTACCAAATACGATTAACCGGCGGTTCTGTTACAACATTTACTATGCCTATCAATACTAATCAATACTTTGATAGTGTAGCCGGCGGAACCTACCCTCTTCTTACAGCTTTGAATACAGCTGGAGCTTTACAAAGTCCTGCGCTAACCTTTGCCTATAATGCTACAACTAACCGCATATCAGTTACAACGGCAAATCCTGGCGATGTTGTTTCTATTGTAGCGTTACCCAGAAGTCAATGGCTTTCCCAGTTTGCTTTAAATACCCGTTTAGGATTTTTGGATACTCCAGCTATTATAGGGAATAGTTTAACAATAACTGGCACTATGATGCCTAACCTTGTCCGTAGCAAAGTGATTTATGTTCTTTGTAATATTGTTATGAACGATACGATTAGCACCGACGGTTTAAGAACTGCCATAGCTAAAGTCCCTGTCAATAGTGTATATGGAGGGCTTACTCAATATATACCACCGGTATTACATTACAACAAGTTAGTTCAAGGTAACAGTTATCAAACCATTACGGTTCAGTTATTAGACGACCAGTATCAAGCATATCCATTACAGAGCGAAGAGTTCTGCGAGCTGGAAATAGCATTCAAGTATGAAAAAGATGTAGTAAGTGTTTAATCCTAATCATTTATGTATTTAAAAAAATACTATGATGATTATGTTATTGTTTAACCGATAACTGATGTTGCGCCACCTCCCAAGTGTAGAACTCGGGTAAAGCGGACAATAGCGAACAAGACTGAAGCTTCAATAGGGCTACCGTTAAGCTGGATAACCATCTGGGAACCGGCTGATGTAAGCGTATTAACACCGTCTAAGTCAATACCCTGGAGCTTAGCGTGCTTCAAGCGGTCAAAGCAGTAGGCATACATCCACTTATCAGCCCACTTATTCTGTTCCAAATGGATTTGAGTATAAAGAGAGCCAGCACCAGCTACTGCTTGAGGGTTAGAGATGTTAAAGGAAGTGCCTCGGTTATTAGAAGCAACCGCAGTAAGATAAGTAGAAGAAGACTGGAGGTAATAGTTAAAGGTATCAATAATACCAGACTTCTCTGAACTCTCTGGGCTACCGAACGCATTCTGGAGGTCCATAAATGCCCTTGCCTCTCCAATAGCTGTAAAAGCTGGGTAGTAGAGAGAGCCGATACGATACTGGATATCAATGAGACCAGGATTTACGAAACAGCTTTGTTGCGGGAAAGTGCCAGTTCCGAGACCTAACTGGGGCTGGCATAACACTTGGAGACTACGCAAGTTCTGGGATGCCTTGGATACGATAACTGATTGCTGTCCTGAACCTTGATTAATATTCTGCGAAGCAACCATATGAGCGTCAAAAGCCCAGTTAATACCCTGTCCGCCTGGAGCTTCAATCAAGCTATCCATCATCTCCAAATAGGTAGGGTGTAAATCAACATAATCAAGTTCAAGTGTTAGATTTGATACACTGTATGCGGGAGTTGCTCCAGCTGTTCCGTTAGCGTTCCAGCAAGCTTCAATCGCCTGCGCCAAGTTAAGTTGTAGATACAACTGCCCTGCGTTACGGGATGGGAAGAGCGTTTCCTGTCGGAAGAACGATGTCAGTAATGAAACTGGGATAGAGAACTGATTTTGTCCTGGGATTTGAGGGACACCGGTTCCAGTTAGAGTAGTAGTATCCTGGACCCTACGACCAAACTCCAAAGCCTTTTGCTTAACATTATACTTTGTAAGTCCAACCGGGGCAGTAGCAGTAGTAGGCGATGAAATGAAAGCATACTCGGCTGTATTAGCAGTCCAGAGACCCATAAAGGAACCTACAGTGTTATACCACTCTTGATTAACTGTTGCGTATAGCTCCGCATTAACCCTTTTGGCAAGGAAATCAGTATCATCCATCAAAGTGCTATTAACTGAAACCAAGCAACGACGGAAAACAGAGTAGGCGCCGTCATCGGGAACGATAACTGAAGCTGAAGGAACAGCACCGGCGGTAGATGTAAATGTAGTAAGGTTAAAGGAGAGCGTAGCAGACATAAGGTCAGCATAAGCTTGTCCGTCTTGGATAAGAATATTCACTACTCCAGAGCTATTACCACTTGTATAGTTTTGTCCGGACTGGGGAACCAACCTCACTCGGCGTCTGCCGGTAATAACAGAGGATGAAGCAAGCTTTCCAGCCACCTTGGCAACATCGGGGACAACTTCGGCGATACTATCCATTTGAAACGGAGACGACAAGGCAGAACTCATTTTATACTAAGTATTAAGGAAATATTATTGGGCTAACTCGGATAATCGGGCTTCTTGTCGGCGACGCTCTTCTTCAGCTTTTTGCTTTTTTATACTATCCCCGACGGTAGCTATATTTCTCATAACATCTATCAAGGGCAAACCGGAAGCGCTTGCCAGCTTAGTAGCCGAACCGCTATTTTTTAGCATAGGGCTTTTATTGATAGCCGTAGTGTAACCGTCATAAGCTAAATCATAATGTCTCTTTGGCGGGTGTCTCATCCTTTTTACTACTACCAAAGGTAATGATTTTATCCCATCTATGCCTGAAGCGCCGGGCTTCTGGAGCTTTGTAATCTACAACTATGAACTCATACTCGCCCTTATTCATAATGTCGTAATACATCTTCAGGAACTCGTCGCTACTTAAATGCCCTGAATGCTCTTCAGCTACCTTAAGCAAATCGTTCTTCTGTAACGGTAATATGATGTTATACATAGTGTTGTTTCGCATAGCTGGGTTAATCTGCTTTGAGTGCTGGACGCATATGAAGACGGTAGCGTTCAGCTCGTGCCGGCTAATCAATATCACTCGTTCTGCCATAGACGGCTTACCCTTACCTCCGATGGCTTGGCTAAAAACTATATCATCAAATCCTATGAAAACATTTAACGGTCTCTGTTTCTCTTTCATCCGGTCTAACTGGTCTGCTCGGAGCTTATCAATATAGTTAGTGAATGCTTGTTCGTCATACTCTGTCATAAAGACTACTTTCTTTTGGGGTATGCTTTCAAATGCTTTCTTACTATCTGAAGACCCGCAGAAGATTAGAACTTCATCGTAATAGTGCGGAAACATATTTTTGAGCCAGCTATACATAATACTGGACTTACCTCCTCCGATACGCCCGTAAGCTATAACGGTAGCCGGCGTCTTGGGTAGTAGCGTCGGGTCCTCTCCTCGCTTCTTCATTTCAGCTAACAACTTATCTCTCTTTACATCGCCTCCGGTTTCTCTTTGCGGGATACCTTCTACCTTCAAGGACATACTACTATTGTAATAAGAAAATGTAATATTAGAGTAGTAGTAATAATGTCAGACTTATCATACAAAGATGAGTTAGAGATATACAAACATCTATGTAAAGCTTATCCGGTTGAAGATGGTTATGTTATAGTATGGAGGGGAGATAAGGAAACTAAAGGAGCAGATACAAAGGGAGGATGGTATGATAAGTATGCTAACATAGATTATGAAATATATAAGACCGATGGCTCCATAGAAATACCTGAAGGTAATATAACTTCGTCAGAAGCTTCTGCGCTACATAGAGAACTTCAGCAACAGTTTCCTAAAGATATTATTTATATAGAAGCCAAGACCCGCAAGTTTCCAAGAGGTCCATTTCCCCAGTATGCTGGTCTATTTATGAATAATCATTTAGATGATAGTTTAAGAACTAAATATCCTATCTTTTTAAATCAATACCCAGATACTGGTAAGTATTATATAGATAAGCATCATCCTGATAGAGTAGTTCCTCCATCATCCGAACCTGAAAGCAGTAAAGGTAAGATAAATCAAACACTTAAGAAACTTACAGAACCTGGCGCAAAGTTTTTTTATATTGTTAAAGATGGGGCAACCGGTATGTTTTGGGTGGCAGAGCTAACAACATCTTTATTAAATGGAATAGTAGCATCTCAAAAGAAAGCGTATAGTGATGAAATATCGCAGTTATCAAGGGAAGGTAAGGGAGAACCGAGATGGGAAAAAAACTATGATATTACTTGGGATAACTGGCAAATCATTAATAACTGGAACTTGGACCATCATAAGTCTAAACCCATTGATATTAAAAGCTTACCGGCTCATATTTTTGAAAAGAGAGCAGTAGCTAATGAAATGAAGACCAAGGCTAAAGCTGAAATGGACGCAATATTAAACTTACCTAATACTAAGCCTACCCCATTAATAATACCAGCTGAAGCGCAGTATGCCGGTTTGCTCGGCACCAAAGCTGATGATATTAAATATGTAGCTACTAATCATATGGCAAAGATAAACAACGACTTTAAGTTACATATTAATACACCAACGCTTAAATATGAAATCAAAGCTGTAGATACCCCAGGAGGTATTAAGAAGGTCATATTTGAAAATGGGACACCTGTATTAAAAACTCCTATCTATGAATAGTAATGAAGTATAGCGACGACGACGAACAAGTCTATATATTAAAAGGCTTATCACCTGCGGAACCGTATATTAAAAAGGTTATGGATGAGCTGGACGCTATAAAGATACCTACTAACTTTAGCCGTATGAACTCCGGAGTAGGGCAGAGTATTGCGTTAGGTAAAGTAAATGATAGATATCATCATACTACGCATAACGGCAGGTATGATGCCAAATATGCCGAACTTAAAAAAGCTATATGGGCGTTAGGTCGCAAGATAGTTCCATTTGATTTTACTACAGTTCAGGTTAATCATAACTACAGGACTAAAGAACATATAGACGGACATAATGTAGGTATGTCTCTTATTATCGGATTAGGGGATTACAAGGGAGGAGATTTAGTAGTAAGTGGCAAAGCTTATAGTATCAAGTATAAACCGGTTATATTCAACGGTTCTATTCATCCGCATAAGACTGCTAACTTTGATGGAGAGCGATATAGTTTAGTTTTTTTCCGAACTCCAACAATATATAAGGAAGTATCAGATGGGATTAGTAAAGATAGTAAAGAGCAGAAACCCGAATAAGAAATGGACTGCTATCTTTGAAGACCCGAAGAAGACCGTTCATTTCGGCGGAGAAGGCTATACAGATTATACTATGGGAGCTACAGAAGAGCAGAAAGCTAACTACCTTTCCAGGCATAGTAAGGACTTGAAAGGAGACCCTACTACAGCTGGTTACCTTTCATATTACATACTATGGAACAAGCGTAGCCTATCAGCTTCTATTAAAGATTACTGTAGGAGATTTGGGCTATAGTGAAGGCTTATACAAAAAGACATAATACTAATGATATCATAAAGTTTGCGTCCTACGCCAGTTTTA